>PVJO010012808.1:0-54034 GCA_004026905.1 Hystrix cristata | reverse complement strand
CTAGTACTTCTCTCTTCTGCTCACCATCCTCCTTTTATATAATATCTATTACACCTCTTTGTCCTTATTTACAATTATGGTCTCTCATATCAGAGAAACAATTTGATGCGTGCTCATGAGTGTCTGATTTATTTCACTTAAGAGTATGTTCTCAAGAAACATCCATTTATATATGAATGACTCTAGTTTATCCTTTTTTCTGGCAGTGTAGTACTCCATAGTGTAGAAAAAAACACATTTTCTTTAGCCATTCGTTGGTTGTTGGGCATTTAGGTTGTTTCCAAGACTTAGCTATTACAAATTGTGTTGCTATGAACATGGTGGTACATATGTCCTTGTGGCATCCCTTATCATATTAATGTTTGGAATATTCTCTAACAAGGCACTGTATACCAGAACCCCATCGTGTTTGGTCGTCCCTGAATTAAGCAATTTATCTACTTCTTTTAATGATCTCAATATAAACATAAAGAAAATGGAACTGCCATCCATTTCAAAGTAAGTCCACATTGTTCCATTTTATTTTTATTGAAATAATTTGTTTTCCCTTTTTGGGAGAAATAATGCTAACCTGAGACTATAGGTGTCCCCAAATAGTAGCTATATGAAAATGTACACAGGAACTCTGAAATGTTTAAACAGAAGATAGTCTAATGGCTCAGAGGTTTGGAAATTGTCTACCTACTGTACAGGAAATTGCTGATAATGAAAATATAGAACCATCAAAGAAAACACAAATTAAGACATTGAATTCTCCAATTAGAGGAAAAGCACAGGTGATTCAGGCATGACTAGAGCATATAGAAGGAAATTACACATTTCTCAGCAATCGATAAACGCTCTCTTATTAAAAACTAGTATTTGAGCAAGTGCATAAACAGACCAAAAACGATAATTTGAGTGTTGAAATAATATTCTCAGAAAAATCTTTCAGGACACAGGATTTGAAAAATAAAGAAAACAATTCCCGCTAAACCGGAACCATTTCCTTAGCATGCCAATTAGCAGCCGTAGACACTGCGAGGACCACAGGTATTTGAAATGATTGCCTTGGTTAATTCCTTCATATTTTGTATACAGAAGTGTATTAACTACACTTAATGTGATTTTCTTCAAATGTCAGTCGAGTCCTTCATTTAGTAGTCTTGGAAAAATTTGAAAAGAGTAAGACAGGAAAGCCTTCTGATTTAAGATTGCACCTACCTAGGAAATGATGTATTTAAACCTGGCTGGGTTGAGAGTGTTGCCCACCATTACGCTAAGCGGAGCTTCCACTGCCCGAAGCAGACACAATTAGGGAAGGAGTGAAATGATCTTGGAGAATTCTCTTGAGCAAGTTTGTCCTAATCTTTTGTTTTTCATTGTGTGAGAATTATATTGATTAGGCACATATTCTAAATGGAACCATGACCCTTTAGATTATGGATTGGTAGACTGTAGAATTTAGCTCTATAAATGACTATTAGTAACTTTTTAAAATCCTTTGGAAGTACAGAATACACAGCTGTAACGTGGAGATTTTAATGACATCAATCCATAGAACTTTTCTAATAGGAAAAAATAAATTATATAATTTGATAACATACACAGGGATGCATTGTAGAAGTTGATGTTATATCACTGAAAATGTACATAATAAAGCTAGCATACTCTTCAACATGTTAGTAGTTTTAAGGTTTAACATTATGTGTGCTAGAGTTTGAATCATAGATATTGCCTATGAATTTCTTTAACGAATACGGATTTTCTCTTGCTTTCCATTCGCTGTCTGTTTTTCTTCTCTTAGCTCTCTTACAATCTTCTCAAGGACTGAAGCAGTCAGAAGGTGAATGTTCTCTCTTGGTTTAACTAGCCCCTTAGGAGTGCTTCAGAGGTGGAAAAAAGAAGAGCGAGATTCAGTGAAGGACAAAAGGAAAAAGGAATGAGTGGTGAAATTCTGCTTCTGAGCCCTGGTCCCCTGTGACACATTGTAACACACCTTACTCGAGACTAATAGGAAATGTACTGAAAGTTTCAATTCCTAAATTCCAACTAATCCAATATTCTGTTCTTAAAGATACCATTAATATGCCAGGTAGAAAATTAAATATTCTCTGCATAATTTTGCAATTTATTAAGGGAAATGAATGGGGCTTACAGTGGATTTTTTTTTTTTTAAAATAAGGATTGAACCTAGGTAAGGCCTTGCATGTGTGAAACATGGACCTTGCCACCGAGGTACATTCCCCCATCCCCAGACTTTAATAAATTTTATTTTGAGACATATCTTGCTAAGTAGTTCAGGATGGCCTTAAAATTGCCATCCTCCTGTCTCACCTTCCCCAGTAACAGGGATTGCAGTATGTGCCACCATTCCCAACCGATAGCAACTTTACTTTAAACATTTTTTTAAGCCTTTTGTAGTACATATTTTTTGTAGTGTATTTTTAAACCATTGGAAGTGTATTTTTAGTTCACTAGGAATTTCACTAGCAATTCCCACCATTATCTCTGGAAGGACAATGTATTTCACAAAGTATCAAACTCATTAGAGTGTATTAAACATACTAAAATATATTGTACTAATTAAAATGTCTTTCACTTACCAGATACTTGCAGACCTACTGTGTGTTAAATTAAGACAAAATTAGTCCTTTTCACGTAGCATTCATAATCTAAAAAGGAATTTACTTATTCTTTATCTGTTTCTTGGGCCCTATTTTTCATTCTCGACCTCTACAGAAGTACAACTATTAGTCAGGATTAAATGTGAAAATTACCTCAACGAAGTTTTAACACAATTTCAATCAGATTATTTTAAATTGAGGAGAGTCTTTGTTAAGAAGATGACTCCTGATTTTGACTAAAGTTTGAAGAATAATTAAAGAAAATATCTTGCCAAATTTTCAAGCAATGATAACAGGAACTCCACCTCTGTTTCAAGAATTTAAAAACAGTGTGTTATTTTTAAAACAAGACACTCTCTGAAAAGAATATTTTGGATTAACTATTCAAGCAAGGTAAATGATATCTGGAGTTATTTTATAAAGTGACTGCATATTTATCACTTATTTTAATAGAAGCATCAATATCAATTTATTCTGTTTTCGTTTTGTTTTGTTTTTTGTTAATCTTAGTGACTTTTCTATTGGAGAAAGGAAATATAAATCATAGGTGCTTACAACTACTTGTTCAAGGTTCCAAAATAAATGATGAATATATGTATATAACATTTCAGTCGAGTACATTAGTGTCACGAAGTCTTGGAAGATGAAATAGTACGAGATCCTGAATTAAAGTTTCCCTAATATATAGTTGATGGAATGCAGGCAGGTGGAGGCTATGCGACTTGCGCAAGTTATGGAGGTAATTAGTCAAGTGATAGACTCTCACTAGCATGTTTCCAAAGTCCAGACACTTACGATTTCTGCTGCATAAATTGTACCACCACAAAGGAGAAAGATTTCGTTTTTGAAATTTTATCCTTAAGAGGGACACAGATTGTCTCTTTGTTTATAATACGTTTTATCATCCTTATTGAAATGGATTTAATAAAGTTAAAAACCTAAGCATGTCTTTCTTAGACAAGGAATGTTGAATTACTGATTCTTTTTAAAATAGAAATACTGAATGTTATCAATATGTACATCGAAAATGTACCATGAAAATAAAATAAAATAAAATAAAATAAAATAAAATAAGAAAAAAATAAAATAGAAATAGAAATACTTCTAAATAAAAGTTCAATAATTTTGTAAAGTATATGGGTTATGTCAAATTGATTTTTTTCTTAAGAACATTATTTAAAACTTACTGTGTCATTAACATATTTAATCTGTTAATCTGGTCAAAATAAGTCAAAAACACTTAACAAATTTAATAATTTTGCAAGATGAAAGGTATAATTTAAAAGTTTATTTATAAACATGTTACGGCATAAAACAATTTATTCATGTTTCTTTGATTCTTTTTCTTTTCAAGATGAAGCATCATGGTTTAACTTAAAGTCGTATTTGATTAATTAAGGAATTGAAGCTTAAAGCATTCTAAAGGTGTATGAAATCTAATCATTCTTCCAAATTTTTTTTTTAATTCAAGCATTTAAATTGGAATGAAATTACAGAGACAAAATTACATTGACTCGTTAAAACTAATTCATGAACACAATCATATTAGAACTCCAAGCTTGCCACAATTCTCTTACCAATTGAAATCATTAATGAGGGAAAATATATTTTGGGTCTTTTGAGGTTTTAGGTAAGAGAAAATTACATGCAAGCTCTATAAGGAGTTTGCCTTTGGATTGACTAGCAAACCTCTCAATTTTTAGTCTTGAATCTTTGAGTAAATTTTAAGTTTTAGGATTTGAGCTGTAAAATCCGGATGCTATTAAATTATAGCTGTCTTGAGGATTATTGAACTATTCTTTACAAAGATTTTGGCACAGTGTTTTAATGACAATTTGGAGGTTAATCAAGTTCAAATATGGAAACATTTTAGGAAACTCTTCTATGTTGAAGGCTACTTCTGGAAATAGCAGAGTCAGTTGTTCTGGCAAAAAAGAAATAAGGAGAACAAAACAAAGGGTAAGAGTATCTTTGTGAATAATAATATTCAGATGTGAAATCTAGACCCTCTACTGATCAGAGAAGCAGATGTATGCTGATACAAATTGTGTTCATCTTAGTTTAAAGAAAGATCTACCGGATTTTAGCTGAAGCATTTATATACTCTGCTTTGTTTATTTCAATCTTCTACTTAGTTTCTACAATATTGCAATTTAATGTCTGCATTAATGTGACTTCTGCAACTACTGTGCAATAGGATTTCCATACCTTCTCATTGCCAAAGCCTGTGGACCATTTTAAGTAACCATCGAACTGTTTCTCCATAATGTCTGCACTGCTTTGATGGCTGCCATTCAGCTTTAAACTCGCCCATCTCAGGTACTTTCCTTGTTTATATAGCACATTTTCTTCTCTATAAAAAGATTGAACAATAGAGACTACATGATCTTTTTAATTATTGAAAGAGCTAATGCATATAAAGTACTGAACACATCATTTGGCATATCAGAAATCACTCATTAAATGTTATAATGGCTTCTAAAACCACTGATTACTGCTCATCCTCATATCTCCTTTGCTGTTCATTCTTCGGCTTATCTTCAACTATAAGAAAATGCAAGTGAAAATGGGGATTATCATCCTACCTTTAACTTTTCTCTCATTTCTGCCCCTCTCAGTAAGCTTGTTTATTCTCAGTGCTGTTGAACCCAGTGCACTGTTGAATTCCCTGGATCCGACATCCCTTAGTCCCATCATACATGCTTAACCCTCATGCTTTAACACTTTGTCTCTATTTCCATCTCGTCTCCACACATGTTTCTGTATATTCCACGACAATGTAATGCACAGTGTGTCTAAATTAAGTCATTTAAGACATGGAATCCAATCATTCTTTTTGGTCACATCATATAAATAGTGGTAATTGTAGCTAACATAAATTAAATATAAACTCTACAGTAAGGACAAGGAAAAATACTTATCATGGTCCATTTTTCTTTTTCCCACATCATAAAATTACACAGCTCCTAGTAATGTCTATTAGTTGCATAGTACCTGCTTATAAACTTTGTCTGCTAATTACCTAGTAATCTACATCAATTTTATTTCCTGCATTATATCAATATTATTTCCACCATCAACATTTCTTTGAACCTTTCTATCAAATAAATTTCATATATTTTTCACTATAGTCATATGCCTCAAATGTGCATTTGGTTATGTCATTTCACTTCATTACATCCTTTAATAATTCTATCCTGTAATTTGCATCATAAAATCATTTTATGCCTTCACCTTATTTTGTCCTTCAGCTTTGGTCCTTGCCTTTCTTTATTAGTTTAATATTTTCATTATTTATTCCCCTTGAAACTCTTGTCAACACTGATAATTTATGATCCTGAGTGCATTATGAAATTTTTTTTTCTTCCCTGCAGGTTTTTTCATGCCAGGGAAAGCCTTTTTCTTTCCTGTGGAAAAGTCCACCTTACTATAGCCAACATTTAGTTGGTAATGAGACACTGTTTCAAACTCTTTACAATGATCGATTCATTTATTTGGAAGGTGTCATTATAAGGTAAGACTTATTACAAACATTTCTCTATAACTGAAAAAAATTAAGCCTAGGAGAAGTAGATGTATTTCCAGAGCTACAGAGTTACTGTGCGGCAGAATCCAGACTCTCAAGCTCTGTCATGCTTGGCTGTCACTTCAGGCTCATTGTAATGATGCCCTAAGATTTAAACTTGTTCAACCACTATCCTCTCACAGTACGTAGCATATCTCTCTAGTAGCATCTATGAGCTGCTATTGTATACTTTTTCCACCTTTAAACTCTCAAAAATCTGAAGATTGGAATCTGTCTGTAAAATGTACCAAGTGAATGAATTGATTCACGGAGTGGATATCCTTTTATCCCATGTGGGGTTCTCTGAAGACACAGCAAAAATGACACCGTACTAGAGATGATGTGGAGAAAGATAAGTTTCTTCCTCTCTATAAAATTTGAGAGGGAAGTTATAAACTAAGCTGTAGACAATCATAGTGAACACAAATGCTTGGTAATAGAATATAAGATGAATATTCTCACACCATTCACACATACAAAGGAAAGTTCAGAAATGGCAGCTTGGCCTATGTAGTTTGTGTTTATGCTGACCAGTGTAAACAACACAGAATAGACACATTTATTTGAGAAAGAGAGAATTATGTAGAAGAATTTGTATTCAAAGGAGGAATCGTCTCTTATGAGAAGACTAGTAGGTAGCCCTTATGAAAGGGTGATATGGAACAGATGGGTTTTCTGAGGCAAAATAAGGATTAGGAAGTAGCGATGGGGAGTAGAACCATAGGAAGCAGTCGATTCTGAGGCTGACAGAATTAATAGTAATGACAAGCAGGGCAGGATTTGCACAACCTAAAAAAGACAAGAGATTGAAGAAGAATATACAGTTAAATAACTGGGAAATAGATTAGAGATATACCTGGTTATCTAACCCAGAAAATCTGTAACTGAAGAAAAGCATAATGCAAATAGATATTAGAAAGAAGTATGGAGTCAAAGAAGCACACATAACTGAAAATATTCAATTTTTGACATGCAAATTTAGATATTATTGTGAATCTACTTATTGTATAAAATTTGATACGTGTCTCAACTCTAAACCTTGTCTCATTTGTAAAATAGAGAAAAATCATAGCTACTTCCCGGTTAAATTAAAATGATTACTTAGTATATGCTCTTAAAATACTCCACAGAATGACTAAATCAATTGTCAGTATATTATTGTTGCTATTGTTTTTCCAGCGATTTGCATGTTTATTATGAATATCACTAATATTTGTGTATAGATACCATTTTAAGTCAAAGGTCTTGAAATTACTGAATGCATTTGAATTTCTTCTTAAAAAAGTTGACAGAAAGACTGGAAAAGTTTGTTGCTTCTGCCTTTTTGAAAATGAAGTTATTTTCCCTTATTACTTCCCTCTACAACTTCCAAAGTCAAAGAGGTCAGCAGCACTTGAGCAAAACCAATAATGTGTCTTGGATTCTTTGCATGATCAGCACAGAGAATTCAGGGTTTCTGCCAGACCCTGCAGATGGAGATTTATTTAATCTGGCACCTTTAATATTAAATAACTATGAGATCAGATGATGCCATAACCACATATCCATCTTCTGTATTAGGGGAAGAAGCACAATGACATGTTTTATGAGATTCTTATGCATATATGTTGAGAAATTATTTTTGAGCATCAGGCTGAAAATTTTAAGTGTCATAAAAACTAGATATTAAGCCAGGAATGATAAGCCCCATAGTTTAAGAGACAATAAATGATCATTTTGTTTCATTGTTGATAGAAATTATTTCTATGGATGCTTTTTAGGGTGATATTAAAACACTGAATTCACTGCCCATCAGTTATAGTCCCTTAAAATATAAAATTGAGAAGCACAACTCTGGCATTTCCAATTTCAATATGTAACCAATATGTATAGTATTCAATTATAAGGTGTAAAGAAACTGTGAAGATAGACATTCAAACAGTGAGGTGATTCATGCTTAGAAAAATATAATTAGCTACCCTAAAGGAGAGAGAAGAGTAGAAACAAGAAGACAACACTTGAACTTCTTTGCAAATTATTTAAAAGTTTTATTTTAGTTACTAAATAACAATTTGTTTATAACCTACTTAAAACCAATACAAAATATCATTCTGTATTACTGAAGATGGAGAGGAGATATAAATGTGTACTTTAATATCCAAATTTAGCTCCATGTGAGTTTATTCTGATAATGACAAGATATGTTTGATTTTCTTTATATTGAACATCAGTAATTTTCTTTTTGATCAACTGATGGTGTAATTGCTTGAAGTCTTCATTGACCTTTTGAAATTTTAACACATGTATGGATAAATTTAGTGTACTTTAGAAGAGTTACAGTTATTTCACTTTCTGTAACAAGTTTATAGAGTCTAAAACCAACAGAAATTGAGTAAATTCATTTTGTTTTTTCATATCGTTGATTATTTTTCAACCATAATCATCAAAATGGACATGGAATAATAGATGCAATATATTCCTAAGCAAAGAAACAGACTATGAACTAAAATGGGAACATTGATAATTTTCAAGCCTGGACAATGATGAGTAGGAAAACGTTCTCGGTTGTGTTTTCCATGTCTTCCAATGTTATTCTTTGACATTACACTTAGAAAAGAATAAAATTATCAATTAATATTTGTCAAATATTTAAAAACTCAATATATTATATTTATTTTCAAATGAGTAGCATTTAAAATTCCATATCTACTTTAAAGAAACAATTCTGAATTCTAGAATTTAATGTGGAAAATTGGATATACTCAGTTAAGACTAGTTTAGTGCAAGAAACTATTGTAGATCAGAAATTACTAGCAAAGGAAACAAAAATAATTAATATAATATATATTTTAGGTTAAAAATATATATGAGGCATGATTAAAACATATGGAGAATGATTAAACCTCTTTGGGGAGTGTCTTTAGTGCACTGTCGTGCTTGCCTTGATATCCTGAATTAATTGAAAATGTTTGCCTTCCATGGTCATTTTGACTTTGGGAGAAAGCCAGAAATCACACAATACCAGATCTGATGAATGAGGCAGATGACACACTGTAACAATTTACAAATCTGTCTTCCATTGGATACACTTGGTATCAACATTCACTATATTTTTATCATAACTCCTAAAGAAACTCACAAAAGAAGACTTCCAGAAGTTCTTCAGAAAATGGCAAGGACAATGACATAGGTGTGTTAGAAATAGTGGGGCATATTCTGAGGGGGATTAATGGCAATGTGTCTTTAACTTTATTATTTGTTCGTACTACATAATGTTTACATTCTTTATGTGGAGTTGGCACATGAACAAAACTCATTTTTTTTTTAAATCTCCCTTCTCCTTCTATCTCTTGATCTTCTTCCCATTCTTCCCTTTCTCCTTACTTTGTATTATCTGTTACTTCACTTCCTATTTATCATTTTGGCAATATGCTTTTTAGTGTAATAAAATTTTTATTGAAATATGAACCACTGTATATACACTTTCTAGAGCTTTGGAAGACCAGAACAGTGCTTATATTAAGTACTCCTGAAGCTTGGTGCTTTTATTTTCCTCAGTTTTTTTTTTTTTTTTATCAGCATCTGAAATTATGTTGCTTATTTCTTTATGCCTCCAGTCAGAAATGTAAGTTTCATAAGAATGTTGGCCATTTCTCTGGTTCGTTACAATATCCACATTGCATCCTGACTTCAGGTTAGTTTACAAAACATAATAAGTGTTCAAGAGATATTTATTAAATGGATAAATGAGTTGTGTAATGGACTTATTATTTTGGTCAACTTGAGCAGGAACACCCAGCTGGACTATGTTGGTGGGTTCTGGATGTAGAAGGTCCACCATCGCCAGCAGGTATAAAGGAAAACAGGAGCAGAAGGTAGCAGCTGGCTGTTTCCCAGGAGAAGCTCTACTGCAGCTGATTCTCCTGAAGTGAACTCAGCTGTTCTCATCGCGGAAGTCGCTCAGGGGCTTGCTGTCATCCGGGATGGCTGCTGTTTACTTGAGGGAGCCTGGTCTTCATCTTTGCTGTAAGCGTCGTACTCTGGCTCCAGTATAGATTTCTTCAGCCTTTTAATGCAGGCACAGACTTACATGAGACAGTGCCGTGGGCTCCCTGATCTCAATTGGATCTTTCAGGTCTCTGGTGCATAGAAAGATGTTCTGCACTCTTCCTGCATTTGGCGTGTGTGTGTGCATGCTGTAATGTGTCATTGTCCTGTATTAAATCTGCTCTCTTGCAAATCATTGACTCTAGAAAGGTAACTAATACAAGTCGTTTCAAGTTATTAAGAAGACAATCCATGCAAAACCTCTAGTACATTGTTGAATACACAGTAATCCTTTATAATTATGAGCTATCTGTTGGTATTGCTATTATATTTTATTTTGAAATGATTCAGAATAATATGATCAGGAAGTGTTCAAAAACAAAAATGGCATGGATGCTGCTTCTTAGAGGTAAAGATTTCATTAAATATTTAGAAAGGAAATTCAAGACAAAAAAATAAAGTGTCAGGGAAATTTAGGAGACAAAATATAAGACATAAATTCTGCAGTGCAGATGGTCAATTTAAGTAAACACATTGGTGATAAAATGCAAATAGTAGGGACTTAAATATCAGTGAGGCAATTAGAACTTGATTCTAGGAAGCTTCCAAATTCTAACTTGTAAATTATTTGAAGAAAATCACTTTTCCCCTTTTTTTGCCTACCACTAGAACTTAGTTTTGCCTCATAAATACTATATTGAATGAGAAATTAAACTAATCAGCAAGGTATCGAAGAAACACTAAGCAGGGGAACAATATAATATTAGAATTGTATCAGAGATGAAAACCTGGTGATGATTTCAAGACCCAGTTTTTGGAAAGAGATTGATGTCTTGGAGTTGAAGCAGAAGGTCATCAAAGTTCTGGAATGAGGAAATAAGGATGTAACCCAAGGTACTGATACTCCTACTGAAAGAAGCGAAGAACATGATAAACATGGCAAATAAAGACATTTCCACATGAGCATTATAAATGTGGCATTACTTTATCTTATACAGCCTTCCTGCACTCAATCTTGTTTGCCGTTACACTTTGCACATTGTGTGCTTTTTTTTTCTGTTAATTTTAGATTTGAGAAATACATTCCTTCAAAAATGTGAGTGTGTGAGTCTGTGTGTGTGTGTGTGTGTGTGTGCGCGCGCACGCATATGCGCATGCTGGGGTAATCTTATTATATTCACTTTATTGAAATGTAGTGTCAGGTAGATCAGAAAAACTGAATAAAGAATGAAAAATGGATATTTTAAGGCAATAAAAATGGCAATGTTCTTTAGAATCACATTTATTTATGCGCAAAAATACCCAAGAGTTTAAAAAAATGAGAAAGCCATTAGAGATCATCGAGAAATTGACTGCAAACATTTTAAAGAATAATACACTGTCTCTAATTAATGGACGATCCCTCCAGTCACAAGAGTTTCCAAGTCATAATTGAGTGGGAAGTGAGATGAGCTGACTCCATCCGAACAAGAGGTCACTCAGGGACTGACAAGTGAAATCACAGAGTTGAGGCCCTTGTGCTGTTAGAAAAAGCTACCATTATAATAAAATAGCACATTCTTAAATACCCAAAGGCCTTTCTATATCACTGCTTAGCAAGTGTCCTCGTTATTCTCCAGATCAAAAGAGATTTCAGAAAGTATTACAAAGAATTGAGAGAGAGAGGGGGCATTGTAATAAATTAGGACTATGGTGGCAATTTTTTTATTCTTTAAAACGTCATTTTCTTTTCTTACTCCTCCTTTTTTGGGTGGTAGGGAGATCTTATTCTTTTTGACCCATTTGATTTGGTTGTCTCATTAGTAATAAGAGAAAAAGTTCTGAGACGTCTCTCAAACAAAAGCCTGAGAAGGGTCATAAGGTCACAATGTCCATTACACATTCAGTCTTCCCCTTCACAGGCGTCTGCTAATCTACTACATACTTTATTTCGCCTTCTGTCCATAGTATCTGTTTCTTAAATACTTTTCTAAATATTTAGGCTTCTGTTTCCTTCCACACCACTATTTTCCAAGGGCAGCCCTATCTCCTTTCCTTGCATTGTGTTGCTTAGCTCAGGAAGCAGAGTAAGTACTGTTTACTGAGTAAACCAGTTTTGTTGGTCTTTAAAAGTCTTCTAACATAAATTCCACTCATTAACTTTACCTTTCCTCAAAGTTCATATCTCTTCTAAGTCTTTTTTACTTCAAAGAAAAAAAGAGAAGTAAATCACATTTAGCAAAATTTGCCATCTTACTTTGATGTCAATTCTGTCATTTCTTCTTCCTTAAAAATTTATTTACTTGTCAGTCTTTTATTTCTCATTCACCTAATGCATTAAATGTAAATTTATTGCATTTATTTTGCACCTTTGAAACTGGCCTTAATCTAAGAAATTTTCCATGTACCATTCAACTGGATCCTCCTTTTAAAATTTTGAAATTGCTACCATTATAATGAATCTGTACATTGGAAGCAAAAGCCTAATGTTAGAAGCTGGTCCGGGGACCATAATCTGCATTCGAGTGTGGCATATATATAATGCATAATTCTTTCTAATCTGTTTTTAGATAAATACAGCATAGTAAGAAATTTTCAAAAGCCACTCGAAGACGCTTCAAAGGTAAGTTCAATGGCAATTCCCCATTGCTCATTTTAGCTCAATTTTCTTTCTATTTGATTAAGTTTTTCTTCTTGATCTTACATTATTCCACAGGTATTTCTAATATTATGTATGCTGATATCATGTAATCTCATTGTAACTATTTTATTCTTCTAATTCCTTTTTGTCTTTTACTCAGTTCCCCTCTTCAGGCAACACTTAACTCTGATCTCAAGCATTCTCTACACACTCTAGCTGATGATTTTATTGACATTCACAGTAAATTAAAAGTCTCTCTTTCCAAATCCTGTACATTTTCTGAGCCCTATTTGCTATTTAGCCTTGTTGAACACCTGTGCCAGAGAGAATGCTCAGTGTTTCCTGTGCGTACCAAGATCATCTGTTTGCCTTTTGCTCTACCCAGCCACACCTGCCTTTATATCTTGTGTACCTGATTAATTTCAAATCAGCTTCAAGATTGAAGTTTTAAAAGAGTATCTACCACTCAGCATTCTCTCATACTTAATGCTGTCTCTATTAGTCCCACAATATCTTTCTTTTATTCTCCCTCTCTTGTCTTGATTTTCTGTGTGTCTAGAATATAGAATGTGTGTCCCAATGTCCTTACACATCATCTGATGAGGTTCTAAGCAGATATATCCCATACAAATTCCCTAATGTAGTCTTCATTTTGATACTTAACAAAAAACCTGTGGATTTCAATGGGCCTTGTTTTAAATAAGTGCCTCTTCCTTGTTGGCTACAAGGCAGATAGGAAGGGGAAATAGCCATAAGTATTATAAGGCAGCAATCAAATATGGTGAAGACACAAATATTCCATCACATACTTTCTATCCTCTTACATGTATTATTAATATTTAACACTAGCTAACAAACTCCCAGGACACCCAGGACAAGCCTGTCATGTTAAAATAAATAAACCCAGCAAGAATTTTCTTACGAACAAGCTTTATTTCTCATTCCCAAAATAAATGAAGATGGCACTCTGGGCCTATGAGAGTCTCTGTAGTCCTTGAGTAACTCTAGGGTGTAATATAACAGGACATTTTTACAAGTATAATCGTAGGTATAGTCATTTCACATGTTTCTGGCTGGCCTGGAAGAAGGACAAATTACTTACACTATCTTTAGAAATGTATTGAATGGCTACATCTAACCTCGAAGGTGGCTTAGAAGCAGAACAGAATATGGTCTGGAAGAAGGAAGCTAGATTTAAGAATCCAGTTAATAATAATTAATAAGAATGAGAATAAGAATATGCTATATTCTTTAAGAATGTACTATATTCTTTTACTATTTACCTTATTTCATTTTCTCTCCAAATTTGACTCAAAACACTGCACAAGCAGAGAATGGTTTGATTTGTTCTGTATTGTAACCTCAGTGTCTAGACGATACTGGGTACCTAGCAGATAGCAGTCAATATTCGTTAAATATCTTGATTAATTATTTCAGACATTTTCTAGAGTTTGCTTTTAGTCAGGCTTCTTATATAAATTTAATTTTAGTAACTTCCAATTTCTGAGTTTAAAGAAATAAACGCATTTATCAAAGATACTTTAAACATATTTAGAGTTGTTTTGTGATATGTTCTCCGTTTTTGGTTAATATATTATGTAACTAATTATCTTCTTTAGAATATTGTAAACATTTTCTGATAGCATTAAAATTCAGGTGCTTTGATATACCCGTTATAAAAAGCATTTGAAATTGCCTCATAACCCTCTGATACATATTCTAATTGAATGAAAAATATTTCACTGTGTTCTTAATTTATACTGTCCACAAAAAAATTTAGACATCAAACTACTAATGCCTTGTTTCCCAGAATTGCTATTATTATTTATTATTAGACCAGACCCTCAGTAATTTACACTAATAACTGAGAGACTCACTAGAGATTAGTGAATTTGGTAGATTAGTGAACAAATAAATATGAAAAGCATCAACACCACTCTACCACAAAACGTGCTTTATTCATTATTTTAATAAATGTAGTTTAATTATAATCATCTATGGTAATGTTTCACAGTACGCTAATAGACACATTGCCACATTTTTTAAAATGAATGACATCTTAGAAGAAAATTTGTTCATTACATTTGTCCCAGTTTTGAAGAAAAAAATATAAATCTGTTATTTTATATGTGTTGCCTTATTTTGGTCCAGAAAAATAGATCTTATATTGTGTGGTATTATTTTCTCATTTCAAATGGTTAATGTATATTTATCCTCAACTAGAAATTGAGGTCCAAGAAAAGAGAATTTCCTTCATTGCACTCATGTTGCGTATGTTATATAGAAACATACTATGGCACATTTTGTGTAGTCATAAAATACTTGTAAAGGCAAGATTTCAAAATAGGCGTTTTTATCTCATCCCTGATCTCCTGTTTTTAGAAGCAATTGGTAAATAAAATGTTTATTTCTGTTGGTAATAATCTCCAGTCATTTTTAAAAGGTCAGGTTAAACTACTTAGAATCACTGTTAAATTACAAAAAAGCTAGTCCAAAAAGTAACCAAATAAGTATAAATGTTTGTGTTGTTTTGTTCTTCCTATAAAATCTTAGAAGGAAACCAATAGCTTTCAGTTATACTTGGAAATTCTGAGATAAAATTGGAAAGATTTCATTGAATTTTTAATAGGTTGGATTTTTTGTTAATTGATTCATTTATTTGATCAACAAATACTTAAGAGATTGTCCATTCAGTTCTTGTTCAGTGTGATAATGAAGCAGAAGAATAAGAAACAGATAGAAATTTTTCCCTTGATGGAGCTTACTTTCCCATTCTGGTGATTGAAAGTAAATGACGACTATAGATGAAATAGTTTTATGTATAGAAGAATATGAAGTGAGAGGAGAACAAAACAGGATTAAAGAAAAGATATTTTGGGAGCAATTTCAGGAAAGGTTGTTGGTGAAAGTGACATTTAAGAAAATAACTGAAAAGCGTAAGAAGTACATTTTGCTTCCCTCTGGAAGAGGAATCTTCCAGCCAGAATCAAGCGCAAGCACAGACCACGGAGATGAGTCAGTCAGGCGATGTGGTGGAGGAAATCCTGCCGGCAGACCAATGTGACTAGAGAGCAGTGCATAGGATGGAAGCCAGCAGTTGTTTCTATATATTAAAAAAAGGGGGGGGGGTCAGATGGAATGAGTGTGAGATAAGCTTATTTTTTCTATAATACTTTTTAAATATTTTTTTAAAGATTTTTAGTACATGCTTGCAGTACATAATGTTCACATTCCTTGTGTGGCATCAGTACGTGTACATTTTGCATAGTTCTAAACTATTTTGCTATGAATAGGTCACTTTTAAGTTTTTTCTAGAACAAGTAGCTTATACTTTTTAAACAAACTAAATATTATATAGCAAAGAGATAGAATTTTTAAGTAATTTTTTTTCATACTGAGCACTGTCTCAAGGTTTATAATTTGGTTAAAATGTATAGTGTCTTATTATTACGTTTTAATATTCTTCATTTCTTGGGTATAAGACAATTTGTTTAAATAACCTTCTAAAGCTGTGTTATGTTGCTCAAAATGATGACTTTCATTACATCATATTAAGAATTTGCTTTCCAAAGAAACCTTTTACAGTGAAAGATGATGAAAAAAAAGATATTTACAGTTTTAAAAACTTTCAAGGAATTAGTATCAGAAATATATCAGGAAAAAGAAGAGATACCCATTCTAGTGCCAAAAATAAAGAGCCTCCAATTTGTAGAAACAAAGAAATCTACAAAAGAAATTAAATTGTTGACATAATTTTGAAGAAATGCTTACAGTTATTGGAAATGAGTAATATGAAATTTAAATTAAGAATCAACAGATGTATGAGACTACCAGAATAGCAGAAATTAGGAAACTAAATTTTTCCAGGTGTTGGCGGAGAAATATTCTTGTAGGATTGCTTATTTCTTCTATGGAATGAGTAACACAGAATCTTGAAGAAATTTTGAATGACTTGGTACTCTTTATTCATACTCAATATTCACACAAATTTTTTTGCAGCAAATCCAATCACCTATATTGTGAAGCAATTTTTGTATACCTCCTTGAAAAGTATGTAGAAAGATGCTCATTGCAGAACTATTTGGTAAGTTCCATGTCTTTGGTTTCCAATACTAAATGAAGTGGACAAATTAGAGACAACATATTAAATGTATACCTAGTAATATAGAAGAATAGTTTCTTTTTTTTGTTTTTGTTTTTGTTTTCTCGTGGTGCCAGGGATCTAACTCAGGGCCTTGTGACTTTTTTTTTTTTTTTTTTTTTTGGTGGTGCCGGGGATCGAACTCAGGCCCTTGTGCTTACAAGGCAAGCACTCTAATCACTGAGCTAAATCCCCAGCCCCAAGGGCCTTGTGACTTCTAAGCAAGCTCTGTAACCTTTGAGCTAAATCCCCAGCCAGATGAATAGTTTTTAAAAAGGTAGGATAAATAAAAAATAGAAATTACATTTTTGTGAATTATAAACTACTTACATTAAAAGTAGTACTCACTTTTCAAGAGCACATGAGTAGTAAAGATGAACATAAAAGAGAAATATGCAGCCAGAAAGAATTAAAAATTAGTGTTTTATTATCTCTGCACACTACCTTTACGTACCAATATAAATAAATTTTGAAATGTCAACCAAATGACCAAATGCATGCTTGCAAATTTGACTGATACAAAAGTCTCATAATAATTTGCTTTTACAGTTACACCTATAATTTAACTCATCTACTTTTTTATTGAAATTACAATGTATTAAATTAAATCAAGATTTTTCATAAAGAATAGATTGAATTATGTTCATAGCAATATGATCACACTTTTCAAAACAAGATTTAAATAGAAATAGTCTTAAATTGACACTACCAGAATATTTTAGCATATAGTATAATGCTTCTGTTTCAAAATAAGATATTTCTAAATCAAAAGAAAAAGACCTACTATCGTGATTATTCTTAATAATTTTATGAATAATCATACTTAATGCAATAAGATAAGAAACTAATAAAATAACCATTAACTGCAGGTGTTTTAACAGTGGATATATTGGGGCATTGAATTCAGAGTTCATCTCTGTTCCTGATTGTGGAATAGATACAAATACGTAACACAAGAGAGAGACGTGCATCACCTTTACCACCAGTAAATGTCTTTCCTGTCATGCAAATGCTGAAGCGGAATTACACACGTGGTCAAATCAGGCTGGACTCCTCACAAAGCTTCCTTGTTGGTAAGCTCTACACCCCAAGTTTAGCAAATGGCCAATCCAACTATGGGAAAGTGCTTATTGTATTTTTTTAATCTCAGTGGAAAATAACATAGATAGGACACACATTTTCATCTTCCAAACATATCACACCGATTATTTCTACATGCAAAAGAGTAGATACCAGGCCAGAAGAAGTCCAGGAATGTTATTATGGGAGAGCTATTTTTAAAAGAAGACATCTTCCATAAAAGTAGGCTGTTAAACAGGTCCAAAATATTCTACTAGAAAATATTAAAAAATAAAATTTGACCATATGTGCAAATCCATTGTAGATGTAAAAAAAAGTAGAATCTTGCTAATAACCACCAATTAAACAAGTAATAAAAACTAAAAGAACTATTTGTGATATTACAAAAGCTACAAGCCTCGGCCTATGTAAACGTTTATTAAAAGAATATAAAATGATTGAAATTATATACTCCAATTTTGTTTGTAAAAATATTTATTTATTTATTTTTGTTTTTTGGTGCCAGGGATCGAACTTGGGGCCTTGCTCTTGCGCGGCAAGCACTCTAACCACTGAGCTAAATCCCCAGGCCCTGTAAAAATATTTAGTATCATAAACATGTCAATTTCCCCAAAGTAGTCTATATTTAGATACAGTTCCCAGGCTACCTCCAGTAGCTTTGTCATGTGAACTTGAAAACTGATTTCAGCTACCTGGTTTGTCAGTTTCTCAGGCTGAAATCTCAAGTAGGATTTGGTACTGAGATCTTGAAGCCAAAATTTTACTTCTCTGGAAGCCTCTCTTTAGGTCTCCAACAGATTGGATGAAACCCACTTAATTATCAAGCGTGATTTCCTTTTTTAAAAGTCAAGTAATGGATGATGATGATCGTAGCTACAAAACAGCTTTACAGCAGTACCTAGGTTGCTACAACCTAGGCGATTTCCCCATAAATTAGCCCATTGCATTTTGTAAAGAAAAAGTAACTATAAAAATACCTGTAAACATTCTGAAGAAAGAATAAAGATGAAGCATTTTTCATCACATCTAATTTTGTGATAAATACAAAGTATTCTGGTGAGGAGGAATAGACAAGTAACTTAGTGGGAGATCAGATTTAATAGTATATGAAGTTTCAATAAAAGACAGAGGGACCATTTTCAAACAATAGAGGAGACCAACAATACAATGAATCATATTTGAATAATGTAATGTATATCGATTATGTTTTTAAATATATACACAGAGAGATACTATAAATAAAGCAGAATCTTTATGTAGCATATAAAAAACAATTGTATAAAGTCCAAAATAAAAACATATTTTAAGTGAAAATTTGCAAGATTTGTGTGCAAACTATTACATATTTACAATTATTTCTTCTCTACTCGCCTTTGCCCTGGCTTTAGTTTGGGAAAATGAACACACCTATTTTATCAAAACTTGGGCACTTGACTGAATTTGACCAACAGAAAATAAATGGGAAAAATGTAAGCAGGGGTTTCACATGTGGTTGTGCAAGGTGGTTTGCTTTTACCCTCACCATTCACAATGCTAGATGAAAGATGATTTCCAGGAGAAAATAGCTACGAAATCTTTGAATCTGAGTCAAAACCAGTGAATTATAGGTTATTCTAGCAGAAATCTGACTTAGACCCTAATGAGTAAAAAAAAAATAAATGTGTGCCACTTAAAATGCCTGGGATTTTGAAGTTATTTGCATAGAGCTTTATGAATCGTGATAAGGGGTTGATGTAGAATAGAAAACATTTGAAAATATTTGTGTATGTTTGTGTGTTTAACTGACAGAGCAAAGAATGTTTGACTAGGCCAAAAATGAAAACAATCCAAAGAAAACTAAAGTACATATTTGTCTTCATGCAGATTAAAGGATAAATGAAACAAAATAAATAAATGTCAAATCAAAGTTATGAGACTATGAAAAACCATGTAACAAGAAAGAATTACTATCGAAAACTCAAAGAACCCTTGTATTCAAATTGAAAAATGAGAGAAAATAAAACTGGGAAAAAACAAATACACAGAGACATTAGTTTTATATATATATATATATATATATATATATATATATATATATATATATAAATTCTCATCTCTTAATAACAAATATTTTCATTTCAAGACAAAAATGAAATAATTTGTCCATCAGAATGGTAAAAATAAAACAAAAATGAAAACAACAAGTACTGGAAACTAAAAAGTGAGAGGGTAACATTTATCTGTTTGAGAAATATTAATGTCAGGGTAATTTGGTGTATTTACTTATATTTAATTGCACATATTTTTGATTTAGCAATTACACTTCTAAGAAATGATCCTACTAATCTATTTATGCTTAGAAAGGCTAAAACTGATTTATTTGTCACTAAATTTTATACTACAGCAAAAATGAGAAGATTCTAAACATGTACCACTTATTAAATGTTTAATTATAATATATATTACATTATAATATCTGATGCATATGCAACTTCAATAAGAATAACTATTCATTATCAATAAATTAAACATGCCCCAATTATGTCTGACACAAAAAGTTAAAAAAAATTAGTTCATTATGCATGAGCATGAATTAAAATAGTTTAAATTTTTATTTTTGTTATTAAAAATTCCTTAATGATTTATACATTAAATACAATGACAAAATCCAATAAGACTTTTCTTACTGTAAAAATTGACAAGCTGATTCTGAAAACTGTGTAGAAATGCAAATGATCCAGAATAGCCAAATGACTTTGGAAAAGAGAATCAGATCAGGAGGATTTACATTAATTACTCAATTTAATGACAATGTATAGCAGCAGCATTTCTTTGTAAGAGACAAAGTAGAGGAATAGAATAGAATCAAACAATAGATTCACACATGTATGGTTAGTTAATATTTCAAAGGTACAAAGGCAATTGAATGGAGAAAGTATACTCTTCAAAAAACAGTGTTCATGTGCATATGTAAAACACAACAAAAAAGGAGAATTATCCTCAAACATAACTTGAAGTACATAAACAACAATTTAGGCTTTTCCGCAACAGAGTTAAAGTATTATTATAATAATGGACCTGATTTTAAATCTTTACTCATGAGTTTGCTATTATAATGTTCCACTTGATAAGATGAAAAAAAAATACAAAAGCAAGACATTCTACATTTTTTTGTTTTTATTTTTGGATGAATTCTTACAGATGCAAGATTTTCAGCAATTGAGAGTCCAGCCCTAATTATTCCACGCTTGTCATGCAGAAAGAATAGCTTCTACTGTGTGTGATACCAAAGATTATTAAGAAGGTCCTTGAACCTGTAAGAATGATTAGGTTTGAATATCAAAAGCTATTTTCAACTATAACCAAGACACAGTAGGTAACAGAGCTGAGTGATTACATGGTCACATATTGGATGTGATGCTTTTTTTCTTTTAATTGTGAAAGGAGCAGCTGAGTTTTTTCTTTCCTAATTACATTCCCAAATCAAGGAAATGTACACTCGCTGCTAAAAAAAGTGTTAGTCAGCAGTCCGAATTCAAAATTTACATGAAGTGGAATGGCAGCAATTCTCTGCGAAACGACAAGACACCTAACCAGATGTAAAGCGTGTGGCATGCACCTCTGGTCCTTCTCGGGTAAGCAGAGAGACCTACAGTAAAGCTACAGGGACTGCTGCTTCTTAGAAGACCTTGCAGGTGCTACCTTGAGTGAAAGAAAATATACTGGCTTTGGTATTCCTGAAAAATAATTCTAAGGGAGTGTTCTGCAGAGATTTCTTTCTCTCATTTCACAGTCCTTCCAGAGTTTGTAAGAGGAAAATTATGCATCGTAAACACATATATTAAATTAGTTTTTAAAGACATTCATATATAGGGCACAAATAAAAATAAACATTTAACATATAGGCTTATATTTCATTGATTGAGCAAAGAGAAGAGCTAATACTAGTGAGTTTATACAGGATTTTTAGACCTCACCACCATTTGTACTCCAAATAGTGTAGGATCACTTGAAATTTTTAATCCCTTTGTACACTGAATAAACAATCAAAAAGTTCCTTTTCCTACTTACAACTCACCACTGCCTCTGTGATCACTCAGAGCCCTAGTTGCAGTTTGGTTTCTCAGTGTCATCATTCTTAGCAGAATATATTTTGCAAAACAGTAAAAACGTTAACAATTATAAACAAGAACAAGCAATGCTTTCATATTTCAATTCCAGATATAAAATAATGTAGGCTTCTATACAAATTTCGTTAAAAATAATCTTAAGGGTTAAAATCACAAGACTGTAATACCTATCTCATCACAGTACATAATATTTGGCTACATCATTTCCACCTTTGTGTACCACTCTCTTCTATCAAACAATAATTCACTTTTATGTTTGCTTAAAATTTTTGACACTTGTCATATGATCTCTGTTACTTCAGTTCTTGCTCTCATCTTAGAGAACATTCCGGATTTTCTGTTAGTTTTATGTGGTCTATATGTATCCATCTTACCTCTAAAAATTTAAATTCAAACATTGATGTCAATGATGACAATAGCTGATTTTTCTCTGTCTCAAGTATTATTCCTCTCACACATATCATTGATACACTAAGAATTTCCATACATCAGCCATTGTACTTTAGCTGTTTTTTACCACTTACTCCTAGTTTTGTAATCAGTTCTGGACACTTTTATCACTCCCATCCTTAAGTAAGTCTCACCTCTTTTGATTCCTTGTTCCTCAATCACAATTAGATAACAGATATTTTATTCTGCCTTCACTTCACAGTATTTTTTTCTTCTGTATCAAAGACCCGGGGAAGCCAGCATAGTCATCACATAACCTTGTGACTCACGGTGTTAGAAGAAATCCTGTCTCCTGTCTCATATAAACCTTACAAAGTCTTCGGGAAGTATTCCAAAATATCCCCCTTAACTGCCTCTTTTATTTTTAACAAGGCCGTTTCAAATCTTTCCTGCCTCCCTTAATTCCATATTATATTCCACCCATGCTCAATCTCAGTAATGAAATATCTACAGCTTATCATGTACCTAATATTTTGAGCAATTATTAAGGCCTCTACAAATATTAACCATTTTATCCTCACAATAGCCCCGTGAAGAGTTTTTGTGATTTTCTTTCTTTTTTTTAACACAATGGAGTACTACTCTGCCATAAAGAATGATAAGCTTGAGATATTTCTAGGTAGATGGATGCATCTCGAGAACATACTCTTATATGATTCTCAATTTCTCAATTTATTTAGAGTAAACTGAAAGTGAGAATTATTACTAGCTTGCCAAGGTTCTACAACAAACACAAGTTGAAGCTTAACTTTGAACTCCCAGCCTTATGATCTTCGTATCCTTTTACACCAGAAAAGAACTTGCCCTCTTCTTGCTGACAACAGACAATCTATTCGATGGGAACTGTCTTTTTTCCTGAGTTTCCATTTGAAATACATGTTTGTGTTAGTTTATTCTCCTCATATTATCAAAGCTATGCCTTCTGAGTTTGTCAACACCTAATATTATTTCTCCTGTCTCTACAAATCTTTCTCTTTTGTCTTATCCAGTGTCTCTTCTATAACATCAATTTCTCCCCATCGGATCCTTTTTCTATCAAATAACATGAAATTAAGAATAATCAAGTTCTACCTTAAAAATAAAAGGAAAAGCAATTATTCTTTTAAAAATCTATTCCAGATTTCTGATTCTTAGTGAAGTTATAAAGGGTAATTTGTTATTGACAACTTCACTCCTGCTTGCTTTGTGTTTTATGTAGTAAAATCTGAGTTTCAATGACCTTTTCACTAAAATTGTTTCTACCAGTATTATCAACAAACCCATTGGTAGATAAAAGGGGAACTTTAGTTTCTTGTTTCTTCAATACTTTGGACTATTTCCGTGATGATTTTGTGTTGCAAATTAGCAAAAACTTAGTAACATACATTTGTTATCTCAAAACACCATGCTTTTTATTTTTATTTTTATTTTTTTTTTCTCACAGTTCTGCAAGTCATGAATCTGGGAATGGCATCTACAGATTATATTTCTTAAGGGTTTCACCAAGCTGTAATCACAGTATGGGCTAGGCTACATTCACACCGGAGAGCAGAGTCCTCTGACAAGGTCATTGAAGTTGGAGGGTGAGTTATGTTCTCTATGGTTGGAAGACAGGGGTCCCCGATTACCTGTTTGCTGTTGGCCTGAAATCAACATCTTTGGCAACATTCATTCATTTGACAGCCATCAGAATTTATAGAGCAGCGTTCCTTTTCAAAGCCAACAGGAGAATCTCTCTCCAATCTACTGTTGCAAAATCTTAATAAAAATCACAAAAAGGGCGATTGTATCAATACCTTTGTCATACAAGGTGATCTAATAGGGAGAGGAACCATGCTATTATATACTCAGGCCATACTCGCACTTAAGGAACGATGATCGAACTGGCATTTATATCGTTTGTTAGAAATCTTGGATAACATAAAATTCTTCCTACCACAATTTGCTCTTGGGCACGTTCTCATCTTTGGGTTTTCTGACACTATGCTTTTGCAGATTTTTTCCATCCCATTCAAACTTATTTTCAAGACGTGCCCTTAAAATATTTGATATTTTTCCCTCCCAAGATCTAGTTTCCCATCTATAATCAGAAACTTCTAAAATCTCTATCTCCACTTCTACCCACTCCTGTGTTTCAAACGTATGCACCTAACTGCTTACTCCTCATTGCCAACCCCACTTGAATGACCAAAGACATGTTAATATTCAGAATCATGCCTTCCACTTCGTCCCTAACACAGACACAACATACACACACAAATGCTTATCTAGCAGATAATGGGCTCAGTGAGTAAAGTGAAAACATTCAAAGAGATTAGTCATTTCCCTCAGCTGACTATACTCTTTGAGCTCTTGTTTTGCATTCCCAATAGGCCATGAAACATATTTACCTTCACCTCTTTAATAAATGTCTGATCTACTCACTCTGAAGTATCATTGTATTTTGGCTGGTTAATCAAAGATATTTCAAATAAGTTTGGTTTTGGTAGTTGATTCCAGAAGCATATTTCTAATTGTTCATGCTTTTCTTGCTAAAGCTCTCTCTTTCCTGTCAATATAAAACACAAAGCTCTTTGGAATGGCGTTAAGGACCTGGAAGAGTAGGTCCTGATTATGTTTTAAATTCCATTATTAGGCCTTTAAATTCTACTAAATCTCTTGGAGATCAATTAGTGTTTCTTTGTTTCTCTTACCTTCTGGCCATGGCTTTGACCACCCTCTAGCCTGACTGACTGGGACACCTTCTGGCTTCTTTTTACCTGTCTAACTTCTCATCATCTTTGGAGTGAACAATTTTATTCTTAGTGGGGAAGTTTCTCTGACCATTTGACGCTTGATTTTAGCCGAAAGGCCAAGAAGCAGTTCTCTTGCCATTCTACATGAACATGGTCAGAACATTGACTCGTATGTTTGTTCCAGAAAAAAGCACTGATTTTATTATTTAAATTGCACTTTATTTTTTATATTTTTATTTTTATACTTATTTTTTAATTTTTTTAATTTATTTTTTTTTCTCCTAACAGAAATAAGTAAGCTTGTGTAATTTTATAAATTAATTTTATTAATTTTTTAAATATATAGTTTTTGAGCAAAAGAAGGGCAAAGGTAAATATGTACAGATAAACAGTTAAAGTAAAAAACAGTGAGATTAAAATACTCAAATATTTCAGTAATTTAAGGGTATGAAAAACAAAGCTCAAGCAATAATTCAGAAAGTGTAGACGTGACCCCACATGCACAGGACCCTGAGTGCCTCAATTTAATCTTTTAGTCAGAGGGTGTGATGGTTGAGTGATTTCGTCAACTTGTAAGAGAAGCTTAACAAAATTGGTTTAGCAATTCTACACCCCAGGGTGTAGAAGATCCACCCTAGGCTGGCCCATTCTCTAGATGGTATAAAGGAAAAATGAAGAGGTATATAGCCCTGCCGGTTTCTTTGGGATCGGTTTCGCTTCCTTTGCAGGAGCTCCAGACCTTCACCTGGATACTTCGGACCTCTAGACCTTTGCCTGGACCCTTCAGGCCTCCAGACCTTCGCCTGGATCCTTCAGACCTCCAGACCTTCAGATGGGCCCTCTGGATCTCCATCTTGTAGACGGACCCTCTGCACGTTTCCACGCCTGACTTGTAAGAAGCCAGAGGAAGCCAAATTGTAAGCTCTTAAATATTCATATATCTACCATTGTATCTGTTTCTCTAGAGAATACTGACTAATACAGAGGGGAACTGATAAATTCGTAAACATTGGCATACATATCCTTTCTTTCTTTTTAAATATATCATGTAAATGAGTAGGGAGAATATAAATTAATGGTGACAGTCTTGCAGGAAAAGACTTCCAGAGATTAGTGAGGTAAACAAGGCGAAATATGATAAGAACATGAAAAAAATAAAGCAAGTTGAAAAGAAAAAAGAACATATTTAAAGAACGGGGGGTGTGATAGTTAATTTTAGGTGTTACTTCAACCGATTTAGGAGATACACCTTGTAGAGCACTATTTCTGGGTGTATCTGTGAAGGTGTTTCCAGAAGAGATTGGCATGTGAAGTAGTGCAATGAGTAAGAAAGTTCACCCTTGTGCGGGCAGGCACTAACTCGTAAAGGACCCCTACAGAACAGCAAAGCAGAAATGTTGAATTTACTCTCTCCTGCGACTGGGACAGTGTTCTCTAACACACTGCCATCAGAACCCCAGGTTCTACAACTTGTGGACTCTGGACTTACATTTTCTCCCTTCCCATGTTCTAAGGCCCCCCGATATTTGGTTGAGTTACACCATCAGCTTCCCTGGTTCTGTGCTTTTCATGCTTGTACTCAGACCAGGATCCCTGGTCTCCAGCTTGCAGATTGCCTGGCATAGGACGTTCTGGCTGCTGCATTTATGTGTGACCATCCGAATAGCTCATCACTTCTCATCTGTCTTTCTCTGTTTTCTGTTGCTTCTACCTCTGTTACCTTATATAACACAGAAATTTAGGATTAAAAATATTAAAAGGCATTTTTGTAAATGAATACACATGCAACTGAACACACTTAAGAAATAGCACAGAGATGTCCTGCATGTCCTCTGTAATTCTCCCAAAAGGATGAAGACTCCTTGATACCAAGAAGTCTTCCTTTTTTTAAAATTTTGTAACATACATCGTGAATCTTTATTTTTAGCAACACTCAAGTCAAGCACACACATTATATAGACATAGGTCTACTGAATTAGTCTGGTTTAAATAGTTTGCTTCCTGTGTTTAAGTACATATGTACATTGTAACTTCAGTGTGTGAAAGCTATACTTACAGCACACTTGAGACTGGTAAATTGAGCCACACTTTGTACGGTATCAGGATTCCTCTTCGAGAGTATCTACTTGTCTTAATATTTGCATCATTTAAGCCAATACCACTTGACAGACTTTTCTGTATTGCTGATAATGTTCTACATTTCTGCAGTTTAAAAACAATGTCCATCAGCTACATGTGGCTATTGAGATCTTGAAATGTGGTTAGTGTGACAGAGGAAATGCATTTTTAATTTTGTCTGATTTTAATTAATTTAAAATTAAAACAGCCACTCATCACTGGTGGCTACATACTGGACAATGCTCATTCATTTTCTA
Source organism: Hystrix cristata (assembly GCA_004026905.1). Classification (NCBI taxonomy): domain Eukaryota; kingdom Metazoa; phylum Chordata; class Mammalia; order Rodentia; family Hystricidae; genus Hystrix; species Hystrix cristata. The sequence goes on along the minus strand of PVJO010012808.1, from coordinate 26,348 downwards.
GACCCCCAGACTTCTAACAGGTGAAAATCACTGGAACATGAATTGTTGTAATTTAATTTAACTAAATTAATTTTTTTCTTAATTCACCAACCTTCCTTTTGCTTTGTGCTAGAAGGTGCACGATGAAGATGCAAGGACTAGAAAACGTCACCTTTGCCTTTGAGAAGAGTCTCTCTAGTCTTTGTGGACTTCAGCTTGTCGGCCAATCCAAGCTGCAGGATTTTTTTTGGGGGGGGCGGTTAATACAGTGATGCTGAGCACACTCTTCCTTAGATAGTGCCTGTGGCTGCTTTTATGGCACAAAGCAGATTTGAGAAGTTCAGTGAAGAGTGTGTAACCCTCCAAGCCTAAAATATTTGTCTGGCTCTTCACAGGGAACATTTTCCAGCCCTGGTCTGGTGGGTCACAGATGTGAAAATAGACCACAGCCATAGACTGAGACAAATTTAACAGAGGAATTGGGGTGGTTTGTAGTTTAAAATAAGCAAGGAGTTCACATTCGAAGCATGCATGTTTCTAATGTCAATACTGAAACAGAGATTTTATCACCTGCATGACTTATACTCCATGTCACTCACCTTTTAAAGAAAATAAAATTTCTCCCAGTCAGAAACGCTAGCCTGTACTTTTCAGATATTGCCATAGGTATTTGCTTTCCTTTGCTTCAGCTATTCTACATTTCTGCCACTGGACCCTGTAATTTGTGGTTTGGGAGGAAGAAGGGGACAATCATATTTCCCGGCTATGCCACTGGTTTAGATAGTCTAAATGTAAGCAGATTTACCTTCGTGTGAACACAGCAAGGGGGATATTCTTGGAGCGTGGTTAAATAAAAATCTCAAGATACATGTTAATTGGTTTTAACCAAGAGCAATTTCTCTTCCTTTGGATAGGAATGAAGAACAATATTGTCTCAACAGTGTTGTAGCCATTTGGTGAGCATGAGAGAAGACATCTCCGGAAGAAAGCTGTAAGATAGAAGCGGGTAAAGAAGTCAATGTGCGGAAGCTAAGCTGGAACATCGACGGCAGCCGTCCTGTGCCAGACTTCGACGGGCGCCTTTGATACAGGGTTGCTTAAGTCGGTTCAGTTATATTTTATGTTCCTTAAAAGTAAAGATCCTTAACACAAAGACGTATACTATGGGTAGCTTTCAAGTAGAGTTATAAATAAAATGTATGTCTTATTTTCAAATAATGATCTAAAAGTGTATAGAATTAGCTTTACTGTTATTTTCAAAAATAGCATCTTCCAATGTAATACAAGCTCGTGACACCTACTTCTATCCTTCTACTTCCTCTTTAGAAATCCAAGTATTTTCCACTTTATTACTATATTGGACTAGAACTTTATAAGTGGATCTTTCAAAAATCTAAATTCTGGGGTTGGGGATTTAGTTCAAGTGGTAGAGCATTTGTTCAGCAAGCTCAAGGCCTTGAGTTCGAGTCCCATCATCCCCCCTGCAAAATCTAAATGTTGTTATAATTATCAAGAAGTTCCCAAGAGGAAAAATAAATTGCCAAGTACACTATCATGAGAAAATCTGAATCTAAAATTTATGAAGGATTTTAGAAGGAGCGATATGGAAGGGAGAGATCACTTCACTTGCCATTCAAAGTAGGAATGTGACTGTGTGTGTGTATGTGTTTGTGTGTGTGACTGCATGTGTGTGCATGTTTGTCTGTGTCTGTGTGCCTGTGGCATGAGTGCTCACTTACGCTTCTTTGTGTTAGTTGTAGTAATGAAGCAATAATAGAGTAAATGAGTAACAATAAAGTAAACCAAAATAAACAAGCTCCTCGAAGTCAAAGTTGATTAATTCAATGTCTTAGGTGGGAAACGTTAATGATGACAGTGTTATGTTGTAATTTGTAGGTGGAAATAAATATTTAGTAGCTGTGCACCTGGACTTTCACGAGTGCCATGTTTTTAAGAGGATTTTAGAATTACAGAACTTACTGCTAAAGTCAAGTATGTTTGAAATATATTTTAATTTCTATCTTGTAAAAAGTCTTGTCACCTACCTGCAGCAAAATTTTCTTCAGTAATGTAATGTGTTAAAAATATGTAATTATTAATATCATCATCACCATCATTGTTTTCATCATAATTTATATCACTTAGCAGAATATTATTATTTGATAATGTACAGTTTGTGTTCATACTATAAGGTAAAATTAAATACAAATTTGTCTAATAATTCTACAGTTAAGGAATTATAAACCAACTTTTTTTATTGTTGTACTTCATACATGAAACATCAGTGTATCATAAGAAAAACTCCATACACTGAAAATATTAATAATTTCTTTTCAGCAAAAAATTAGATTTCTTAAAAAGTCATCGTATCTGAAAACTATAAAGGAGATTTTGTATTTACTATCACTAGGATGAAAGTGAGAAAACCTAGCAGTATATCACAGATGGCTGTTGTATGTGCTGTTATCCTACATTTTAAAATAATTTTGAGGATAATTGTATTTATATTTTCATGTGGTCATGATTAACAAACACAGGTTTGGAAGTGACTTTTGAGTATTGTTCAGCACATGATGCTCTCTGCACAAAGCTTTTTATTCAAAATCTACTAAAATTTATTCTACTCTTCTTGGTTTCTACAACATACATTGACATATAAATCTTGCAGTATATAAAATGATTAAACTGCCTTTATAATACATTGTTTAACCATATTTTGTCAACAAAATTTTTGTATTCTCTAAATGATACCAATATGCTACCACTTCACAAAACAGACTTTGGGACATGCTTTCCTACTTTTACTGTCTTGTGTATTTTTTATATGTATGTGTGTTTTTTATTTGTATATTAATCCCAGAGCTCCACATATGCTGGGCAAGTGCTGTACCAACAAGCTCCACCTCAATCTCTATTGTCGTTTTTAGTATTTTCATTTTGAGCAAAACTTTTTAAACTTCTGGTTTGACTCTTCTTTTGAGATCCACTTGCTCTGTTAGCTTCAAAATTAATAGTACTTTTCCTAACATTTTCCAACTCTAGTGAAAGGTATGGTTTTCTTGGCCTAAGCTACGTATTACTGCTTTAAACAAAGCAAAAACTCAATATGTATTGTGTCATATTGCCTTATTTTTAAAATAATAACATCCTCTGAATTTCAAGTTGGATATTAAAGTCATACATTGTTGAAGGTTAGAGGACACTAGAAAGTCTTTGTTTTTATTACTTAGATGGATATTTGTTTAAATAGCACTTATCTAGCAAGCACAAGGCCATGAGTTCGATTCCCAGCACCCCCCCAAAATTATAACATTTTATATAATACGTTTTAAGTCTATCAACCAAAGTTATCAATGGGAGTTTCTTACATAATGATCACCTTGTTTGTCCCATTTCTTTCTTTCTTATTCTTACCAGTGTAACATGGATATTAGAATAGGAAAAAACACTGTGTCTAAGGCTAAATAATTTTAAAGAATTTGAGATTGTAATCCCCCATGTCAGAATGAGGTTATACAAAAGTCATAAAATTCTAAAGCCCGATGTCCTCAGTCAGATAACGTCAAGGTAACGAATATCATAATCTGGTCTTCATTCTGTAACTGCACATAATAAAACACTTTCTCTCAGAAAACGTCATGCATATTTAGAAGAAATTTTGATAAAATACTTCTTATGAATTCTTTTTGGGAAAACAAGACTGAAGAGCTTCTAGAGCCTCACTACAAAGCAAAATAATCTCTTCATTGCGAAGAAAACAAAAGAATGATACACTGTCTGTTCTAATTAAAAAATATAAATAGTTAAATATTGAACCACATGAACAGTAAAGTTATGCTCACTAATCTAAAATAAAATTAATGATTAGTTTTCTTACTGCCACTCTTATTTATTCATTGTCTATGTACTAGAATTCACATATGTTCGTGAATTTGTACTATGTTGAAGGAACACCATAGAAATAGGCCATCGGAAGATGGTATTTAGGAGAAATAGTTATGTCTGGTATATCATAGACAGGCAGAGTAATTATTATTAGTTAATTATAATAATGTTATTCATTACATATAAAATGATCAAGTCTATCATTTCATTTAAGTAATTCATCAAAGGACCAATAATTTTACTCTTAAGGTGTGAATATGCATCACAGGCACTGACATTTTTGAGTCAAAGTTACCCAAGTTGCAGCCCTTGCTTCACCTCAAGTTTAATATCCTAAACAATAAAAAAGGATCAACTTCCCCCTTCAAGTTTTTGGAGGATTAAAAGAAATGTTGGCATATCAAGCCTGGCTGGTTCTAATGCTGGCTAGTTTTCCTCTTTTCTTTCCTTTCTTAGCCAGCTGTCCATCTAGGTCAGTCTGCAGTTCTTTCTACTTTGCCAACGTACATTCCTGCAAAATTCCATTAGGGAACTTGTAAATTTTATTTCCAATGCTTTCCCTTTCTTTACTTCCTCAGTCACTTTACTATGAGTGAAATACAGTGTTTGGTCCAATGTTTTAAAAATGAATACAGAAATTTGGCTGGGAATATTTTTATTGGCTTTACACCAAAATGCTACTAAACATTTAATGTGATTACATGGAAGTCATTTAGATCTAGACTGAAGGCTAAGGATTGCATTTTAAATTGCACACACACACACACACACACACACACACACACACACACATATATAAATTTGTCTTACATCCTGAATAAATTTAAGTGAGTCCCTTTTTATCCAATTATCCCAAGCTAGACCTTATGATAGATTTAATAGTCAAGATAAAGCTGACATCTTTCTTTGAGTATGTGATACTTCTCGTATTTGAGGCATTCTCCTCTTGTATTAGTTACTTTTCTAGAGCCAGTATTGGTAAGAGATTAGATTTAATACAGGACATTTACAATTACAACATTCACACACACAAGCCAAATGCAGAAAGAGTGCAGAACATCTACCTATGCACTGGAGACCCCAAAGATCCAATCAAGGGCTGGGAGCCTACGGCAGTGTGCCATGTAAGTCCATGTCCACACTAAAAGGCTAAAAAAAAAAATCTATGCTGCAACCAGGATATGATGCTTACAGCAGAGATGAAGACAAGAGCTTCCCTGAAGTGAACAGCAGCCATCCCCAAGGACCGCAAGCCCCCGAGCTCCTTCTGTGAGGAGAACAGCCAAGTTCACTTCAGGAGAACCAGCCACAACAGAGCTTCTCCTGGGAAACAGCTGGCGCTATCTTTTGCTCCCATCTCCCTTACATTGTGTCAACAGCCATCCTCAGGTGGATCCTCTCCATGCAGAACCACACCAACTCAGTCCATCTGGGCGTTCCTGCTCAAACTGACCACAATAAGTCTGCCACACCTCTTGTGTTATAAAAATGATGTGTTAGAGTTTCAAAAGTAGATCTTAGGTATATCATTTACCTAATTCTACAATAAGTGTTCTGGTTACCTCAAACACCAAAACATTAGTCTACATGGAATTGATGTGTGATCATTGAAAACTGTAAGCTTATTTTTAAAGTCATACTTACTTGAGGGTGAGTGGAAATATATAAAAGTTCAATTAAGGAAAATAATTCATTATATCAATGGCAGCTATTAGTTATTATTACAATAGCAGTTATGGATTCATATTAATACAATTATCTAATATTAGCAGATTGCAGGTATTATTTATTGCTATGTTAATTTTTAAATTTTCTTCTGAGCCATGAGTTTTGGCATTCAGAGAGGAGTTGAGAACTGTGGCATCCTTCCCTGCCTACAATTCCTTGGCCATTATTAATTGCAAGACTTTTATTGAACAATAAATATTTATATAATATCATCATATAATGAGTAATCATTTTATTCATTTTCTTTCCAGAGTGCCAACCAAACACCTGGGAATATTTTTAGCATTACTATGACATCTCATAAAATACCGACATATATTGAAGAGGATTTTTAGAAGTACTAATTGGCACTTGAAATGTGACTCATTATTTAATGAAAATTTAACTCAGTCAAGATAGGACTTTAGAAATAGAATGTACGTAAATATATATAATACAAACTCCTTGTTCCACTAAGTAAGGAAAGATTTAGAGAAAATTTAGTGGACAGATTATACTGAAAGTTCTCTTCTTTTTCTCTAATTCTAATTTAATACGTCTTTCTCATATAATAATTTAGTGCTAACAGTTTATACTTCGGAAGACTTCAGTATTGCAGGCGGCATTTTTATCATTATGAATGAATCTTCTAAGGAGACAAAGTCATTAAAAACTGTATAGCCAAGCAACAACATTTTGAGAAATCTCTAAATTGCCACAGAAATGATGTTAAGAAACTACGTTTTTCAAATTTTTCACTGGGGTTACATTAGCATTAATTGAGTACTGTACTTGTCATTAATTCAGAAAAAGTTTTCTTAATATTTGAAAAGCAGTTTTATTCACTTAAGAACTATTTTCCATCTATCTTTTATACAATATATTTACAATATTGGATGAGCTTTTAGTTTTAGTTGTGTAGAAAAAATAATAAACCTTGAGAAATCTTAAAATGGAAGAACAAATCTAGATAGAAGAAGGAACTTTGTAAATTTATTTTTCATGTCTATTTGGAAAAAATGAGAAGAAATGTTTGACTCTTAAAACCTCTAGGTGAATAACAGTCTTGAGTAAGATATTTAGAACCAAAATTATATGTATATATCAATCAAACTCTTAATAGTTATTTGACCTGAGCAATACCATCAGGCTAAGTGTTATTTGTAAAATGAAAACAGTAATTCCTCCTGCATAGAATTATTATTAATTTTAAAAGTGATATTCTTTGAAGATATTTGTTTTATTTAATTAAACAAATGATCATTTTTATATTGGTTGTATTAAACTCGACATGGCTCTTGGAGATTCTGTTACCCAAAACCTCATCCTACAGACAACGTTTGTTTTTAATAATGATTTTTCAGTAATTTGTTTCCAGTGCAGCATATACCACTGAAGTATGAGATTTTTTTAAAGTGATATAGTCTGTGTTATTTTCTATGTTATTATTCCACTGAATCAACTATTAATTAGGACTTTAATAAAGATTGCTCATATACAAAAATACACACACACACATATATATACAAAAATATCTGTGTGTGTGTGTGTGTGTATATATAGAGAGAGAGTTAAAAAATATATACAGTCAGGAAAAGAAAAACACTTGTGTAAGTATTTTAATACTGAATGTTTTGGCCATCATGAGATTAATACAAGTTACCTTTGACATCTACAATTACAAGAGGTGATCAAAGAGATGGCCATTAGCTTCCAGAGATGTATTAGTGTGACAAACTGCTGCTTGGGTAACCTTGGTCATCGAAATTACTACACATGCATTTTCAATTTTTTTCTCTAAGAGTTGTCAATATATGACATCCTCTAGGATCCCTCATTTGAGGGTAACACCATCTGTTGAAAAAGCATCTTATTATTTTTTTTCCTGATGTGTGGATACATTTTCAAAGGTCTCGATAGATAGGTAGGTAGATAGATCGTGATTCTCTTAACAAAATTCTATCTTTTCATAAGATTAAAATATTGATACTTTAAAAAGTATGTTTTATTTATCTTTGCCTGGCATGGTGGCACATGCCTGTAATCCCAGCCCTCAGGAGGCTGAAGCAGGAGGATCACTGTGAGTTCGAGGCCAGCCTGAACTACATAGCGAAACCTTGTCTCAAAACAAAACAAAACAAAGCATGTATTATTTATCTTTGATAAATAATAAGCCATATTGCAGCATGATATACAATAGGTACTAAATACATTTTTGCAGCATATTTTCATAAATTGTTTACAGAAAAAATAGTCATTGTAATATTATCAATAACCAAGGTTCCTTTTAAACAATTATAAAAATGTTCTGAAAATTTGCTGCTTTACACTAAAGAACAAAATTAGAGAGAATATTTAACTTATGAGATCAGACACAAATCATTTCTCATCTTTCAGATCTAAGACAGACTGGTGTTAAATTGAATGCCAAGGTGCAATATATGACATCCTGTTGTGAAATAGCAAGAAAGCCAGCTTTCACAGGTTCCACGTAATGTCTTAATGGGCACTCAGGTGATTACATGAGTGAACATCTGTCAAAATATTCCAGAATGTTGAAGCTCATCTGTGGGCTCATGTTTACTTTCTAGAGTGTCACTGGAATATTGTAAAAATATTGTAATTTTTAAAGCTTATACATAGCAAATAAAATAAAGTCAATTGCAATCGTTTGAAAAATCAGGGAATATTGGATAGTAATAAATTTTAAATTATGGACATCACCTATATACATATGTGGAGATATATATATATATATATATATATATATATATACACACACACACATAGATATAAATAGACAGTATATACACCCCCCTTTTTTTGGTGGGGATATGGTATTTCTGTTGTGGATAAAATATGTAGTTTGTATGGTACTTCTGTTGTGGACAAAATGTGTATTTTGCTTACTAGAGCAGAAAGCAATCCAACACAAATGATAGAATATTGTAAAAAGCAACATTCTAGGTAGCTAAAACTTCAAGAACAACATATTACCAAGACTGGTATATGGCCAAAACACTAGGATTTAATGGCTCTATATCATTTTTGTGTTTGTTTTTGTGAAAATCGCCTGAGGTTCTGTAGTTTTTTCCTATTTCACATTTGAAATATGGCTCCATTTTCCATCATATGAAGCAAATGATGCAGAGTTACGTAATGAACCATGCAGCAAATGCAAAGAACCATTCTCCGTGATTTAGCAAAGATATTCTCTTTGGCTTCTCTATAGAAACTTTTTCCTGAAAGTGATATTAATGAATAACGCCTTGGTAAGCCCCGCTAGATCTTTGAAAATCTAACAATGTATTCTCTGCGATTTTTATAACAAAAAAAAAAACAAGTTTGGCCTCACTTTCTTTTTCTTTTTTTTATTCCATTTTTTGGGAGGGGTGTTGGGGATCAAACTCAGGGCCTTGCACTTGCTAGGCAAGTGCTTATCCACTGAGCTCAATCCCCAACCCTCTTTTCATTCCTTTTTAAAATTCTTTAGTTCTATTTTTCTATTCATTCATGTTTTCAATACATAATGAATACATTCATCCTGGAGAATCGTCCCATGTGTACATTGAATCTTACCCCTCGCCCTCCGTCTCAGATCTCCTTCCCATTTGCAAAAGGTCTATCTCTCTGTCTCCTACTATGTGTCTTTTACTTTGTTCTCTAATGTGCATTCCTTGTTCTTTTTTTAAGTAATGACTGAAATGTACCTTTGAAGATTGCAATCTGAGTTGCAAGATATAGCACAGTTTTACTTCAGTGCTACCAGAATAACCATGTTAATCAGTTAAATAAAAAAAAGAGAAAAGCACACACACAGAGTCTCAGGGGGCTCATTGCTGACACGGAATGCGAGCTATGTCTCATGGGAGACATGTCAGAGCCGGTCTCATGGGCTTATCGCACGTTTCCTTTGAGAACTGTTGCGTATTTCCAAGTCTGTCTCTGCAATGAATTTTCCTTGAGGATTTGCTAAGAACTTAGGTTGACTGTGAAGAGAAAATAATTTTGTGGTGACAAGAATAGGGGTTCATGTGAAAAAATGGCAAGTTGATTCCAAACAAACTTTCTAGTTCCAAAAGTCGAATAGAGTGAATACCACAAATGATAACTCTATCCTTAAATAAAGACACACAGTGATTGATATATATTTTATTACTCTTTTAAAGATAATAGTTCATTCAGGAATAATATTTTCATGTTTAACGTTTACCAAACAGGTAAAGCAAAAAGAGAAACAAGAAAAGGAAGAAATCTTGGAATCTGCACAATGTGGCTGGAGAGGCCAAGTACATATACATTAGGTAGCTAGAGACTATGTCATATTTCATCATTCTCAGTGAAAAAACAGAAAGTGTCTACTCCCAGCATAGCAGTGAACCAAAGTCACTGATCTAAAAACAATGCTTTGAAACTACAGAATGTTAAATTAAACTAAAAGCTAAATCTTGCTTTTCACAATTCGATTGATTCTATTTAGAAGGACTGACTGGACAGGAAGCATTTCTTTTCCTTTCTTTATGCAAATAGCTTTCTGAAGCAACTCAGCACCCTCAATAGAACCAGGGCGATCGCCCCGGAGGTCCCCGTTCTTCAGCTCATCTCTGAGGAGCATCTTCAGCTTGACCAGGAGATGCGCGGAGCCCACCAGCAATCAAGGGTGAGATGGACGTCGTCCACAGTAACCTTGCCTTGGCCTGTTCCTTTCGTGTCTTACATGACCTCAGCAAGCTATTTGACCACTTCTACCAAAGGAAAAACTAGAGACTTTCATATTTGTGTTCTTGTTTTGGAATACGTTTGAAATGAAGGTCCTTGGCAGTGCTGTGGTTGGTGTGGACTGTCAATGCATTTCAATCCTAATAATCGTCACTGCTTTTTATGATTATAATTATTTTGTCTAGCTCAGATGGTGTTTTGAAACACTGAAAAGAAACAGAGACCTCATTGATTAGGTTTTCTATGTTGAAATATTATTACTGAGGGACGTCAGCTTTACTCTGCAACTAACCGTAGCTGCTTTATAACCAGATTATTCTTCCTGCACCAGCTTCATAGAGGCGTATAGTCTGGCTTCTTTTTGAGGGTGAACATAGCATATTCACAATCAAGATCTACTTTAATACAATCGGTTCATCCTGACTCAAATACAAGAACACAATCTTCTAAATCTTCACACTTTTTCTACAGGAAGTACACAGATTTCAATTAGCTTTCATCTTACACATCATTTTGAAGATTAAGATCACAACAAAGGTGGAGCAATTGGCAATGACTCACTGGAAAGAAATTGTTAAAGTCTTAGAAGAAGAGTATGACAGACATTCAAAATTCAAAAGATAATTCAGGATATTATTTTTCAATAGTCCCTTAAAATAGTTTTGAGCTGTTAAACCTCATATCGTAACCATGAACTTTTTAAATATAAGAAATGTAAATGGCATTGATTTTTTCTCCTTTGTAAATCACTTCGAAGATTTTTTTATCTTCTATTACTTAATACTTTTCCTTAACTGACTGGTCTTTTTGTGCATGTCTGTGGTGTGTGTATGTCTCTGTCTTGGGTGTGTGTGTGTGCTTGTGTGCAAGAGTAGAAGATCTATTATTATCAAAAGGCCGGCAGTACTAAAGGATTGAATTGGTGACCCGAAGGTTAAATTCCGCAGCGGTAATCACTAAGCTGTTCTCCATTATAGCTGCAATAAAAAGATTGGGACTGCTCACACCTGGTACCTCCCCATCGAAAACCTTTTAAATTGTTTGGGGAAAAGGCTTTTATTCAGGAAGTGAACAAAACTCTAGGTGTGTGTCATGGGAAGATCAGGAAATTTCGTGTAAGATGTACTATTCAAAGCTGTTCGGAACAGACCTGCAGGGGTCTAAGTACGAAGCCACACTTTTCTGATTTTACAATCCTTTCTGACCTACATAAAAATATGAAGACTACCTGTCTTAGTTACTTTTCTCTTGTTGTTGTGACAAAGTACCCAACACCCAAAGTGGAAGGGGGAAAGGTTTATTTGGCTTACAGTTTGTAGAGGTTTCAGTTCATAGTTGGGGCAGGGTGGCAGGAGAGAGGGGCTACCACTCGCAGGTGGCACGAGACAGCAAGGCAAGCAAGAGACCTACAAGGCTCTTTCTGTTTCTTATATCTTATCCAGGCTACAAATCCTTAGGGTAGGCAGCACTCTCACCCTTAATTTTAGCACCCATAAACCTAGAATTATGACCTTGATCCCAACAGAACTATGCCAAACCAATCAGTGAACTGATTTAGTAATCACACACTCTAAATCCAGCCCCACTTATGAACACATGAGTCTTTAGGGGGACATCTAGGCACAAACCAGAACAGTACTTTTTTCAGAACAAAAAGTTTCACACTGGTTTGTACATTCCTTCAAAATAAATATATTTTGCTTTGTCAACATCCTAATTCAAAATGACTAAAAACGGTATAAAATTATGTTTATTAATTAAATATTTTGGTGATAAATTATAATTGTTTCTTATCTTCATAAGCACTGAAATTAGTTTTGTTATACATGTGATTTTAAAAATTATTTACTAAATAAATTTATTTAGTACATTTAAATATATAAGTGATACTATTAAGAAGCAATACGTAACCAGTCCTGAGATTTCGCAATCCACTTTTCATCCTGAGGTAAGAATACTTATTAACATTAATCCGAAAGTTCGTATAAATATTTTATGATGTTAAAAATATATCTCATTTTTAGAATATTTTAGAAAACTTGTATAATGTATACTAACAAGTTATAATCTGGAGATAAACTTTCTGCAGTAAAATAAATGTTTGTGTGTATGTAAGGTGCTATTTATTCTCTTAAACATTTAGGTTTTTTTATTGGATAGCAATTACGTGGACGTTTACTTAGTAAAAAATCAATCCTACCCCAAAGAGATTACATCAAGAGAATATGAACCGTTGATTTTATCTGATACTGAGAGGTCTAAGTTTAAATTTTGGTTTCATAAGGAGGAAGGAGGAGTGAAGGGAGGGGAGGCGAATGGGAAAAAAGAAGTAACAAGATATATCATGTACAGGTACAAATCCCCTATGATGAATGTTATCACTATGCAAATCTAAAATGAACCATTAAAATAAAACTAGGAAAAAGTTAAAACTAAAAAAAAATATTTCACTACTGTGTTTGAGATGTAAGCAAATTGGTTAATTCTCTATGAGAGTATTGATAAAATTATTGATATAGTCCTCCTCGAACGGGACATCACTGTTACAGAATGACATTTATAAAAACAAAAAAGGATTGTGCAGACTGAGGCCACTATAGTTTCTGATGTAATAATTACATCAGAAAGTAAGGTAAGTTTTCAAAGGGACAAAGTAAAAATGTAATGTAGAGGTAGTCAGGAAGGTACTTTCCCATCAAAGAAGAAAAGAAAATGCTCCATGAAAAAGGAGCATTTGAGCTGTGCCCTGAAGGATTTCTATTTACATTTAGCTTCAGAGACTGCTCACCATTAAGATAGATCACTCTGGGAGAAAAGTATTCAAATGGAATTCTGAATGAGATAAAGAATTATGACCCATTTCATATGGAGAGGACAAAATTAGATTTGAAATAATATCGTGTTCAAAGTGTGGAGAGAGGATCTTGAAAGTCTCGCACAGGGAATGGGGAAAAAATATACATGGCTGCATATAGAGGGCTTATCTCTCTTCAGAAATGGGTTGAGAGTGAAAAAAAATTATGAATTTACTCAGACCATTCTAGAAAACTTTTTCCTATTTTACCATACTGCAGAATTTGAAAAGCATTTGGAAAATCAAAGATAGTCACAGATTAAAATATAATATTCACCATTTGCTTTACTAAAGATATGCAGGAGTCCCAGCATATTTGGGGGTTACATGTTACAGGTAAAATTAACAGAGAATTTCTTCAGTTCTGTACTGTTTCCATGATAACAAAAAGAACAAAATGTCATGGTAGGAATAATAAAAAAATAGAAACCATTTAAGTGTAAGCCTTTTACATTTTTCCCTCCAGAATTGATAGAGGATTGTTGTGTTACTATTCCATTTGGTGAATCATATATCTGTCCCACCTTTCATTCTCAGTAAACTTACTATGCAATTTGGACTAGAAAGCATCAAGTGCCTTTTTCTCAGGTAATATTAGACATTTCGATGGATTTCAGTATCATTTTTGAATAGTCATCTCACTCAAAATCAGTTACTTACATATAGATGTTTCTTTCTCAAAGGAAAAGCATCGTGTCTTCTACCTCAATAGATGTTTTGTCTCCAGTGCCACTCTGTGGTGTTCCTGAAGCTAACCAGTTCAATCTCCTTCCGAGGAAGAAATTGCCAGTCAGCTGACACAATTTCCTTCTAGCCCTTTACCACCTACCACAGTGCTTCAACTGAGGCCACCTACACTTTCCAGGCAGCTCCCAGGCCATGGCTGAGTACATTAGAGACATTAGGACCTGTGCATTTGTTGACACCTCCATGGGAATTTTTTTTTCCTGAAGTTCTCCTGTAGTCTTCTTGAGAATCTTTCAGAGTATTAGCATAGACTGAAGCTCTTCCTATACATCTTCCTTTCTTCTGCCTTCTACTGTGGTCTAAAGTCTTTATTCTGTCTTGCCTTATTCCTTCCTGCTCTTTCCCCTATTTTTCAAGAATACTTTCTTCAGTAAACCATTTGTGATTCTAACCATTTTGGCAGCTCAAAACCAAACTGGCATAGTCTCAGAATCCTTAACAAGCAGAAGTACCTTAAGACTATTTGTGGAACAAATGTATATATGTTTGTATGGATGGACCAAGGTAATAACTAGAGGAATTTATACATCTTTAAATGTAAAGACAAATTTTACTCTGTAAATTTATATAACGGCTCTAGCCATTAAAAATACCTAATTTCTGTCTTTAATGTTTTATCATCTATTTTAGAGAGAAGGGTAGGAAATTAATTTATGATATCAAATATTTACAAGTAACATAATATGTGTGTATATAATATGCACGAATTTACTTTTTACAAATACATTGTCTGTAATTTCCCCATATTTTCTGCTACTGACACTATGCATACATATGTGTTACAAAATCTGAGATGGAATCTATCTAGAAGGAATTCAATAAATCTAGAAAGAAATTGAAACTTGTAATTCTTAAGTAGCAAAAGTAGCACAGCTATCAAATGACAAAGATTCTATCTTCTCCTTTGATCCCAAAGATTCAAGAGAAAGTCTCGACTACAGCCCATTTCAATGTCTGATGTACTACACTAGGAATTGCTCACAGTAGGGGAGATTGGAGTATAATTATATACCTACGTGCTAACTTTCACTCACCGGAGTACTTGGGCTTTCATCTGCTTAACAGAACTGTAGTGAAAAGTATCCTTATTTTCTTGTTTTGCAGCTAGTAGCACTTTAGAGTCATTTTCACTTAGTACAAGGATATTTTTGAGGATTTTTTCCTACATATATTGCCTTTATAATGTGATATATCTTAATTTTAAAGAACCCCCCTAAATGACATTGGAATGCTCTATCACCAGAATAAACACAGGAATTAAAGGACAATGTGATTGATGACAGCTGTCCTAAGTAAAAGAGTCTTAGGACTAATGTAATTACACAAATGCTCATTTTATTACATCCTGTATACTGAATCCTTGAACAGATGCAATAAACAGCCAATCACTTCAGGAACTGGTGACACCAAGTAGCAAGGAAGACAAAATCCGGACTGGTTCCCTAAACAGACCTCCGAGCATAAATGCGGGAGTTTTGCTATCCACCATTTTTCAATGAATCATACGCTAGCTGAATTCATAAAAAAATGTGTTGGCCATCTAAGTCATTTAGGATTATCTTGCCAGAGCCACTGGTGAAACCAAAGTGCTCTTTCCTATCACACACATGCTTGATAATATGACATAAATATGCCACTTCTTTTCCATGTTGCTTACATGCTTGAAATCTGCGGCGATAAATTGGTTTAAAAATAGTCTGGACTGGTGCATTCAGTTATAGAAGCAAATCCTTGTTTCTGCCTCTGAGTGTATTTAACTTTAAAAATAGTAAAAGTCATTTGAGTGACTTGATAATGATGGGATGTTTGCTGATTACCAACAAGACACACTAGTTTTGTCTCTCATCGGGGCTTTTGGTTTGTTTGGTTTTGGTTTTAGGGTGTGTGCGTGCGCGTGTGTGTGTGTGTGTGTGTGTGTGTGTGTGTGTGTCTGTGTGTGTTTTGTGGGTAACACAGCTATTTATCCTACATGTTCCCCTTAAATGTGAAATTCTCTATTTCTCCAAATTAGTCACAGATGATGGTGAGCAGTAACATGATAGTGTGTTTTCCTGAGGAAAGTCTTGGAATGCTTAACTTTCCCCACTGACTTGCTGAGTGATTCACCTAGAAAGGCCATTTTATTTGATGTTCTGAGACCCAGAGGTTGACATGGCTGTAATTCCCAGAGTCTCCCGGCACCAGGAATCTGTCATTCACTGTGGCAGGAGGTTAGTTTATACTATGTTAAGTCACATTTCTCCCTCTCTCCCTCTCCCTTCTCTCTCTTTCTCCATCTCTCTCTCCCTCTCTCTCTCATTCTGTCTCTCTCTCCCTCCATCCTACCCTTCCTCCTTTCCTCTCCTCGAGTTATTTCCTGAAAGAAAAAAAAAATATTATTGAACACAAAAGGAAGTATTTGCAAGTTTTTTTTTAATCTTCTTACGAGATCTAGATATAAGAAAACATGATTAAAACAATATTAAGATAATTTATTGTGGGCAAGCTGATTTGAATAATTAATGGATGAAGTCAAAATTGAGAATATAAATACTCTAGATTTAATTTTTTTTTTCTGGGGTGTGCCTAGAAAACCACGTGCAATGCAGGTGTTTTGCTTAAAACAACGCACTTGCTTTCATAAACAATTCCAAGGAGCTACTGAGTATTTTAAAGCGGTGAAATAAATTGATTAACCCAAAGAAAAATGGGGATACTTTCATGCAGTGTAGTTAAGCAATTCCCAAAGTAGTTTATGATGGATTTATTTTAAGGGAATAAAATCATTTACTTAATTAACTTAATTAAACACACAATTGCACTGGCTGTTAAGGGGGAAAGAACAGAAGGGTAAGTTATGTTTTGGGCCTTTCTTGAACATAAAATCTGGAAGCAGAAGTGGTACATGTATATCTTTGCTAAAAACAGCACAAATCTAATTGTTTTTAGGGAAAGCAGATTTGAGCTGATCGGGGAGGGTTTAGGGAAAGTAGGAGATGGGTACAGAAGATAAAATAGAAATACTCTCATAATTATCTATGGGTGAAATCTAACATGAGGGTATGTGATATTTGTGAAATGTATAAATATATGCAATATATCATAATATATAAATACAGTATATTTTATGTGTGTATGTAATATATTATTGATTTGTAAATTGCCATTCAAAATTTAAAGCATACATGCATAAAATTGGTGCAGTCGGTCAAGTATAAGCCATAAAGTCACCATGGAAACAAACCTCAGTTCCTCTTCCCTCCTCATTGTTGGCCTGCACAGATCTAACAAACACTAATTCTAAAATTGCAGAATCACACTCAGCCAGATCTCATCTGTTGGCCTCTACTCTAATCATTATTATGCTTTTGTATATTTTTTTGTGTTTAAGAAATAGTGTAAACTTTGTCATTATTTTAAAATGTAACTTGCATGGAAAATGGTTTCAACTGCTGGCCATGGTGACACATACCTGTAACCCCAGCACTCTGGGAGGCTGAGGCAGGAAAATCACAAGTTCAAGTCCAGCCTGGGCAATTTAGCAACTTAATGAGATTCTACTTGGAGATAAATAACATAATTATAATAAAAAAATAATTGGGGTTGTAGCTCAATGTGAACATCTTGGATTCAATCTCTAGCACGTCAAAAAAAAAAAAAAAGGAAACAAAACAAAACTAAACTAAACTAAAAGCCTTTAACATTGTAAAGACTAATTTACAGAACACACTGACAGTTCAGGCCATCAGTCCGTGAAGAGTGTTATCACTGAAATGTGGTTAGATTTAGGCAAAAAAGCTGAAAGGGTAGCAAGACCTGCAAAGCCTGGGTATAAATCTCAGTGCTGCCTCTTCCCAGACTTTTGATCCAAAAAAATTATGTAATTTCTTTTTCTCCCTTGCATGCAACAAAAAATCATATTAACTTCCACATAGGTTTGTCCTAAATTTCAATGGGTTAGTACTAAGATTCAAGATGATGTCTATGTTAAGCATTTGTCTGGCTGTATATATTTTAGTAAAATAAAAATGCATCTCAGAATTCTTGATGTTCAGATAGATGTTATAAATATCAAACATCAGTATGAGGTACTTTATTTAGACAATCTTTCGTCAAGGTTTTGGGGACACATAACATTTGGTCTTCATCAGTGTCAGCTCTGCTGTCTTCCTACTTGTAGGGCACCGTTACACTGACCTTTGGAACACGGTTTGTTACTAGGCATGGCTCTGAGGTGAGATCGCCTCACCTTTCGGGATTAGTACCTGTGTCTCAGCATGGTGGCGACTTTTTCATAGGGTGTCAAAAATCTTAAATGGTGAGAAGGGGCAGAGAGTTCTCTCTCGTGTTCACCTTGCTTTGCTTTGCTGCTTTACTCTCTTGCTAGTAATTTTGACACTGTTGACAGCATGATTATTATTCACTTTTGAGTAAACAGATTTTAAAGTGAGCCAATTGTTCATTTTTTACATTTAAGAATTTTGTTAGTCTGAACTTTATTTTTTTGTGGCATGCTTCAGTCAATGTTACTCAGTAACCAATTTGTTCTTTAGAAAATCTAATTCAGTCATTTTCTTTTGAACCATATACATAGGTAGAGAGACTTAAGAGGAATAATCTCTTCTTCTAGTGATAAATTGAAAGGAACATTTGTTAAAATCGATTGAAACATAAGCATTTAAAATATTAGGACTTGGAGACTCTGTTTTGAGTAAAGGTAATATTGTGCTCATCTATGAGAGTAGTAATCAGAGAGAAAAGTAAAGAAAATAACTATTATTGTATTAGTGGTAAGCGATATGCATACATTTTTATTAACAAATGGGGATATGCTTGTTTGTCCTAAACATCATTTTATAACTTTCAACTACTGTTACTGATGATCAAAGTAAAGGTCATTTTCTGTAATAATCTGTAAATCTGGTGAGATTTGTGGAGTTATCTGTGGTGCTAAGTAATCACTTAGATATCTTTTCGTGTGGGTTATTCAAATTAATGCTATTTCAGGAAAAACTTTTTTTTTTTTCAGTATGAAGTTGAGAGTTACTTACGCTCATGGACCATCTTTCCATGTCTACACAATTTGAGATTTATGACCTTGCTTGTGCACTTTAGTCACACTGGCCTGTAGTCCTCCTTTACAAAGTTAAGAAACTACTGTATGAAAATGTCATTTTAAAATCTAAAATTATATGGTATATCTCCTTCAGGGTGGACTGGAATTGAAAACCCGAGCTTTCTAGTGTAATTGGGAGTTTAGGAAATTGCAGTAGCTCTTGAGACCCATGGAGTATATGGAAGTGAGTTGGTCAGAAGCAGCGGTAGGTCTATGTTGTAAAGCAAAGGGAACTGTCCCAAGACACCAAGTCATCAGGAATCTTGAGACTGTCTCCAAACTAGTCATTGCCCACATGTCTATTTGGAGAAAGTACTGAACACAGAGCAGAGCAAAAGCTAGATTTTGAAATGAACTATTCAAGATCTAAGAAGAGAATTTACTCTTTTCATCAAATTTCACTTTCTAAGGCACATAGAAAAATTTAAAATTATAATAACTTTCAAAGAACTATACATTTAAGAAAATACACTATTATTGTTTTAATCCACTAATGTGAACAGAAAATGTTTTTGCTTGAATCAAATTTCTATATCTCTGTTCATAATAAGCAAACAAGGAAAAAAAACAGAATAAAATGAGGAAGAAAGAAGTCGTAGAAAACAATAAAACAGAAAGAGAAAAGGGAAGGCCAAGGAGGAAAAGAGAGGCTTCATTTTGTTTGAATTTTTTTTTTATATTATGTTTTAATGTCAGGAAAACTGACCTCTCTTTTTGCCAATTGTAATAGTATGTTTCATTTTATACATATCAATAATTAAGAAAGGAATAAAATCATTTACCTTCTACTAAACATTTGCTTAGGTAAAATGTATCCATTAAGCAATATTTGCCATCTGCTATATTCAGAACCCCATAATGTAATGTTCAAAGATTATTGTGCTATATAGAATTTTGCATTCCCAAGATAGTATTTTTCCCATAAATACCCTTTTTAAGCACAGCATATACGCTAAGGGTCCTTGTAAGAATTTAAATGAGGGTTCTTCAGAAGAAATAGTGTTGCAGAGTATTAACATTTAAACCTCTACTAATCCCTGAATAACACCAAATATCTTTTCTTCTGAATCAGGTTACAATATTGTGCTCAAAGAAAGCAAAACTGAGCAAGTAGCTTAGAAGGCACAAATATAAAGCATTGGGTAATTATAGATTTCTAGTCATGTCACAAGAGAGGAAGTTAGTCTAGCTGTAGGATTTATCTTATAAAGCCTGATTTTCCTGTAGCATGTAAGCCAAAAATTCTTTTTATAAACACTAGGCTGAAATTTTCCAAAAAGTTACTTAAGTAAGAAATGTGTAATTACTTGCTCCTACTTATTTTTTTAAAGGGAGGAACTAATTTCTAAATTTTGACTGTTGGAAAATAAAGTAATAAAGGTAAATACTTTGCAACATTTGCCTTTTACTATAACTCAAAAATGGATTCATTTTAATAAAATGTATTGTAAAATTGAAATTTTAATAGGTCTAAATGTATAAAGTTCAAAGGGCTGTTTATGTTTTAAAACACAGACAAATATAAATACTTAAATTGCTGAATATTTTTGAAAGAAGTTGTTCAGAATATGACTTAAATGTAAATCCTCCCTAATATATTATGATCCAGAGGGAACCTTCTCCCATTAATATTTAACATTCATTTTTTGTTTCAGAGATACCTTGAGATTGGATAGAGCAGCAAGAAACATTGCATACATTTATGTTTCATTTGTTTTAATGTCATCATATTTGATATGCATCTGACAAGAGATAATGTTACTATGCAGAAATACACAGCTTCATGTAATCATATAGTAATAGGAACACAGAAAATATATTTGGAAATTTCTGTGCTGTTTCTCTGTTCAGCGATGACACTATCATTGAGATAAAACTCAATGTGAATGCTATAACCAGAGTTAAAAGTCTTACGATGCTTCCTGACGTGTCACAAAATTTGATATAGGCAACACATACTTCGCTTATGTAAATTAGCATATGGGAGTTGTATGTGAGTCATTGTTTCTGACATTTATTTCATGATGCTCTATAACATCTTTCAACTCTGCTTATTGTTCTTTTTTACTTCCCTCAAATGAGCAAATCTTTCTCAATTATAGGGAAAAGTTCATATGAAAAATACTGGCACACTTGATATCTCATTTCTTTCAAGTGGTCTTAAAAGCATGCCCTAGCTTTTATATGAATGTCTGTTTCTATTTAAGTAAGTTTAATTGGTGACTACTTACCACTTTTAATTCCCTTTGCTATTTCAACATAAAATGTTGTGTCAATTTTTGAATTTTTCAATTTTCCACCCAGTTCCTCTCCATTTTAGTTAATATCCCACTCAATAGAAATTAATCATCTGATCATTTCCCATTCATTAATCGCTTATGTGTTATTTAATTCACTATTTTCTAAAAGTGTATTGTAACAAATTTCATCACATAAGAAGAACATTATATCATGAGTCAGAAAAGTTTCATGTTAGTTGCCTTTATGGGTGTTGGAGATCAAACCCAGGGAATTTAGCATGCTAAATATGTGTTCTAACTCTGAGCTGCACTCCCGGCTCCCGGAGAAGGCTAATGTAGAGGAGAAATACAATCTCTATTCTCTGGCATTTTGAAATGGTTGATAGAGAGTGAGATAAATACATAAATAATAGAAAGCAATAAATATTATTCTTTTTCCTAAGATGAATAGTGAATTCAGAGGCCTAGAAGGCAGTTCTTGAAGAAGATGTTGAAAAATGAATAGCATTTTAGTTTTTACTCTTTATTGCTGAAATATAAAGGATATATCATCACAGTAGTAAAATTTGAGGAAAATTATATGTCAGAGAATGAAACAGTGTATAACAGTTTATATTATATATTTGTATAAAACTGTAGAAATAAATCTTGAGTGATACAACATATATAATTTTGTAGTTATTTTGTTCATTATAACTTTGAACTATGGCCATTTGTAGTGAATACTATTTTAGAATCAATGAAGTGTTCTAAATGAAGAAAAATTTTAATCAATATTTAAACATTTAGATGTGCTTTAAAAAGTACAGACTTGCATGTATGTGATGTATTGTGTAAGATATGAGTAGAAAGGAAGTTGCTGCCATATTTTGGAGGATTTTTGATGTGGTACTGGAAAAGTTATGTCTAATACAGTTGGGGATGTAATGCAGTGAAGGATTTCAAGTAGCATGTATTATTAGGGGAACTTTGGAGATGTAATTGGGAGTAAATTTTCAAGATTCATGTCTTTGCTTAAAAAGTACAAGAAGTGATAAGATGCTTTTAGAATTCCCAAGAAAAACATATAAGACAGACTTAAATTTGTGGTTGTACAATAAATGAAACAATAAGTTATCAGTTTATCTTCGGTAATAAGACTCTGTGACAGGACCTACCACAGTTTTCATGTTATATGATTTTCTGGAAAATGCTCATAAGATCATGTATATGACACATAGAATAGGAGACAAACTTTTCTTCATTGCTTAAAGTTAGTTTCGGTTTTTCTTTTTTTTTTGGTTTGATGATAAAAAATGATAGTGATTTTAGGAGAAAAACCGATGTCATCAAACATTGCCCCAACATTTAAAAAAGTGAGCGAATATTGATTCATGACCGTGGTGACCATTAAAACATAGCATTAAAAATAATGAAGTCAGAAACTAATTTTTTGGTAGACCCTAAACTTGCTTTAGGTGAAAAGTTAATTTTTTTTGATATGTTATGTTTGGTACAACATAATTATATAGAAATAATCTGCCCACCGTCACCACTCTTATTCAGTATAGTACTTGAAATATTAGCCAGAACAATCAGGGAAGAGAAAGAAATAAAAAGAATATGTACAGAAAATGAATAAATTATTGTTATTACACATAGCATGATCCTCTACATAGAAGACACAAAAAGTAGTGCCAAAAGTCTGCTGAAATTAACAACCACATTCAGCAAGGTAGCAGTATACAGATTCAACATGGAAAAATGAATAGTGTTCCTGTACACCAATAACGAACTCATCCAGAAATAAATTAGGAAAACAATATCATTCATAAAAGCATGAAGAAAAATTAAATATTTAGGAATTAAACTAAACAAGGAAATGAAAAACCTATACAATGAAAACAACATAATCTGAAAAAGGACATCAAAGAAAACATGAGAAGGCCACTCTGTGCTGGCTCCGCCCCCTTCCAGGGAAGACAGCTCGGGCTCCATCTTTGGACTCAGGGTTGACCCGGCAGGTCAGGACGCTCCCAGGCCGCAGATCCAGCACTGACAGGGAGAAACTCAAAGTAGGAAACATCTTGGACAGAAAGCACTGTTGCCTCTCTCTCTCATTGGTGTTTTTTTGTTTGTTTGTTTGTTTGTTTGTTTGTTTTTCGTTTCTTTTCTGATCCAAGCCATCACTATCTGGTAAAGCCAACAATACCCACACCACTGAAGAAACTTTTAGAGACATAAAGGATAAGGAGACGTGGGCAGACTACCAAAGATCTCCCAGAGAGCTGCAGTCTGACAACTGCCCCCAGACTCCACGCTTGGAGGCCAGGATCAACATAGTAACCAGCACTGACCACTGCAGACTCAGTAGAGCTAACAAGCACAGAATCAAGTTTTGGCCTGCAACTGGCAATCTTTGGGGCTCAGGCCGCTGAGTGCTGGAATTACAGTCATGTGCCACAACACACAGCTCTTTTCTTTTTTTTTTTCTTTTCCTAGAAACAACTTTAATGAGATATAATGCCATGTGATTAATTCACCAGGGATGGCTGGGGCTGTACCTCAATGGAAGGGCATTTTCATAGTATGCCCAAAGCCAGTGTTCAATCACAACACTGCATTAAAATAATAATAATAAAAATAATAATAAAGTAAATATTCATTTACTGAATCAAATCAGGGATTTTAGCATATTCATTGTGTATTTCAGCCATCATCCCAATTTTATTTAGTTATCTTTATCATCTATTTCCTTTTTAGGACATGTTTGTGTGTTTGTGTGTGAATATAAACATATACATACAAACACTCTCGTATTTATAAATATATGCAAATACATACACATGATTAAACAACCAGAGGTGTATATATGTATATCTGTTCATATAAGTGTACACTCATATGTGTCCATACATATATCCATATATGCATATACTTAGACATAGAGACATTTGCTTATGTACAAACACACTTAGGTATTTAAACTCTATAAATCCTTATTATCTCAATAGCTTTTCTTAGCCAGTAATTTATTTTACCAACTATATTGCCTCATATCTTGGTAATAATCATTGACTTTCAGATGTGCAACTCAGGTTTAAATTTTCCAGATAATCTTAGTATTTTGGTAGTCTGGCTGTATATCTCTGGGTGAATGTGTGCATGTGTTTACTTTTTCATTTTGAGAGTATTATGTTGATCATTTGTGATCATTTTTTCTCCAAATTATTATTGTTTCATTTGTATGTTAGTCTTTTGGAAATAGATTACCTTACTGTGTATGCATTCAATTTTAAGAATCTTCCCTTTTGATATATGTTTAGATAGTCCTTTATAAGATTAATATTGAATTATTATTTGGGACATTAGCTTTATATTTATATTTTTATGGATTTACAGTTTATTTTGGTTCATTATATTGTAAGGTTGCATCAATTGCTCAAATATTTATAGAGATTATTTTTCTAATTTCTTAATAAATCAAAAATTGATTTGGAGTACAAAATAAAATTTATTTAAATATCTGGGATATGAATTAGATGTTAAGATTTCCTGTTTTAAAACAGAAATATATACCAGTTTATGTAACACAATGCCAGCTAACAGACTTGGTTAGCTTTCATGACTCAGTGCGTTTTGGTGACCTTCTCTTGGGGCACGCAGGGCATCCTATCTGTAGTTCTCTGGAATTGGATTTCAGGTGGGTAAATTTAATTTTTACCCAATGAATAATGTTACTTGATTTATATGTCATATTGTAAACTTTCCTGCCGTAAGTGTATCCGATGCCTTCCAAAATAGAACCCTAACATAGAAAATCAAAATATAGTCGACTTTCATTTTCTTTTTTCTAATCTAAAAAAGTTATATGAGTTACTAAAAAAATTTTAAAAATGATTATCTCTTGCTTTAAGCTCATTTTTAACTGTGAAGAGAAGAAAAGAGTAAAAAGGTAGATTATCCATTCCACATTCCCTGAATCTTTGCAAAGTGGCATCACCCAGCTGTGGACAGGATAGCATTTGATTGTGAGGTTCTCTGGAAAAAAAAAAAAAAAATTCTGAGAACAGAAAAAGTAACTTATTTGCTTGGTAAAGTAACTTATTTGTACAGATATAAAGTATTGTGGGTAAGAACACTCTAGTGCTTGTAGTAGGTTGTCTTCATATTACAAAAGTATAAATAGAAGGATATAAAGTATTTGTAGTAGAGAAATAGTGATACACTAAGTTAATACAATAGAGTATGTATATTGCAATACTTGATGGCATGTATGTGTCAACTCCTGGCATATATGCTATAATTTCTTTCAAAGTCCTTAAACTAAATTAATTGACAAATGTTAATTTTTAACTGAAAGAAGAAACAGCTCTCTTACAACAATCTGCCTGATTTTGACTTAAAATATAATTTAAACTATACGAACTGAACTATTTATAATAACCTTTGGATTGTCAGGCATGATGTAGGGACTTCAGTACTGGGTTCAGTGAAAACTTGAGTAGCAATGAAAGATGAGTTATGGATGAGCTTGGACACACATCAGTTTTAGCAAAAATGTAGACTAATTTTATTTTCAAAGAGATGATTGAGCACAGTATGCGAACATTTCAGAGAATAAATAGCCTAGAAAGCTCATGGTTCTTAAACTTCATCGGCAACCGCCTCCTCCCTTCTTTGAGTACTAGCTGTATTTCTGAAGTGCAGCTTCTGGAAATTCCATCAAGCCACATCTGTGTAGTTATGATATGTGTTCACTGAAGGAAGAGATTTTGGGAGATTCATGAAGCTTTAGGAAATTAGTACAAAAGTGGCCCTAATGGCGGAAACATGCTCTTCATAGATGAGCACTGCAAGTGGAAGAAGCAGAAGGGGCAGCACATTGCTGCAGATCAATAGCTGGCCTGACGGATGGTCTAGTGGCAAACTCTGTTTTCTGAGTACAACCTAAGATAGATCAGCAGGTAAATAATTCCAAACATAAAGTCTCTGGGAAATAATTACATTTGAAAGATAGCTCCGGACTCCATCGTGGGCAGGAGGCTTGAGCTTGCAGGTCAGGCCGCTTCCAGTATGGATCTGCACTGGCTTGGCCCGCGCACCGACAGGATGAATGTCAAATAGGGTGGGAAACACCTTG
>PVJO010012807.1:0-54112 GCA_004026905.1 Hystrix cristata | reverse complement strand
ATGGGCTTCTCCATGTCGTTTGAATTTGGGTATATGTTTTAACCTCAGGTATCTCTGGATCACATGTGTACAATTTGTGCTATTGAGAGCCAAAGGGGTTGGCTCATTAGGTAGTATATTTAAGGACATCAAAGGGGCCAGTAATCAAAGCAGGTCATCCATACTCATGCAGTGTTAGGGTAAATGATAAAGTAGATGGTGTTTGTTTACTGAGCCCCTAAAGCTAAAGACTGTGCACTGGGATTCCAGGCTCTGACTGGGCATCCACCAACCCAGGTGACTTGATCACCCATGTGCCTTTCTTTCAGGCAGTAGTTCCCAAAGAAATCAGCCCCTCAGCTACTGAAGACAAAGTCTTGAATGCCCTGGCCAGGAAGGGTAGCCAATCGACAGAATTTTAGATGGTGTGGAAGGCCTTCGTGCAACACTTGGGTGGGAGCATAAGCAGGAGGTTTATTTACGTGGCCCACTCATACCCCAAAACATTTACATATATTGCTAACCTCCCTTAATTGTCCTAAATTATGATCCAAATATGCCGCTGTCTGAAACATATAAATCCTATGATCTTCTCAAAGAAGATTTTGGCTAAAGACAAAACAAGATAGTATCCTAAAAAGTTGAACTCTGATACGTCTTTTTACTCTATCAGACATGTATCCCTGCATATTTAGTATTTAAAAATGCATTTCCCTCTTGTTCCCTTGAATAAATGGAAAGCCATCTTTCTAGGGAAAAGGTTCCTACATTGAACCTTCTGAGATTTGAGGCAAGTCATGTATGTGAATTTTCCTCGGAAGAAGGTCACAATCTTAGAGCATGGCTAAGGCCAAAGTTAGTTTAAGGGGGAAAAAAAAAGATTTTCTGTACTAAAATAAAATATACAGTTGCCTGGTCAATGAGTACTGACTGTATATTTGTGAGGTAAATATTCTTTCTGGTCCATGTAAGGCACTAACAATAAAGATAAAACAGATCCTCCTTACCCCCTCTACCATGCAAGAGCCCGGATTCAATATGGAAAACACAATGAAACAGAAAGTAAAAATATATAGGACTTCTACTCTATGGCATCTGAAGGAAACCCAGGACAGTGAGCATGAAGCTCAGGAAATGAGACTGGATTAGAATCATGCAAAGGTCATTATGATCCTAGGACTTGGCCATGAGTGCCACAGGAGTGAATTAAATCAAACGAGGTTGTGCAGGGTAAAAAAGGACATGAGGGCAGAACACCAAGGGTCTCCAACATTTAGCCCCTATAAATGTCAGGAATAAGGGAGCAGCTAGCCACCTACTATTAGAGCATTACCATAATTAAATTTAAGAAATACTGACAGCACCCACTAGGCAACAGTTGCATTGGTAGCTATAAAAATAGCAGACAGTAGCGGTGGTGGGGGCCCCTCTGTCAGGACTCTACAAGCTCAAAGGAAATTCGCACACAATAACAGCTGAACTACAACCGGGGAAGCCAAGCATGTGACTGATGGAAGCATACAGACAGCAAGCAGTATTTACTTCTGCAGTTTGGGGTGACGCTTTGACTCCCTGACTCCCTCTAAAAAAATGAAGTCAGTGAAACAGCCTCATTAATATTCTCTACTGTACACAGAACTCTTTCATGGTTTGCCAAAGAGATCACAGTGAAAATGGCAGAAGAGGGAACAAATGGCATTTCTAATTGAAATCCTACGAGCAGAACAAACTTAGGGCTTCAACACAACAAAATATGTGACACTGCGAGAAATGTGGCCGCCTGCAAAATGCCAACAGGGACAATCAAAATTGCTCCGGAGTAAACATGTGTTGAGAGAAGGCACACAACAGGAGGGGATACCTCGGGGGAACAGACCAAATACTTCCCCAAGTCCTTTGTTTTTCTTCAACATTTCCAAGGACTATGTCTAAATGGATCATGTAGGAGTAGGATGTTATCTCCAAAATCTACATAAAGGCAGTGAATGTGGTAACGTCTGGGCAGGGATGTGTGTGTGGTTACTGGAAAGTGATATAAAAAAGAATGATACAAAGAGGATGATACTGTTTTTAATTTGGTACAAAATCAGAAGACAAGAGCTCCCAGCACAATATTGATCACAAGATCCGTTATCAAACGTCATTCCTCCACAGGCTGACTAGGTTGTACTCACTGTAACTGTATTACAATTAATTTTGATTTTATAGATTAGAGAATTCCAGAAGAGAACAAGACACTCATATAGGAGATGTAAGGAAACTGAAGACAGAGCATCCGGCTTCCTGCAGGCGTGGGCTGCAGGGGTCAGTTTGACAATACCAGCTCTGAGTCTGTGCAGAGAAACAGGCTTCCCGGAACGGGAGCTCGCTAGGAGATTGTTCTGATAATAAAGAAAGGCAACAGTAGAGAGAAACCAAACATTCATTATCTATCCATGTTCCCCCTTGAAGAAATCACGATTTAGGCAGGAGGGAGATGAGGAATCTCATAGCCATTTTACTGGTGAAGGACTGTTGAAGAAAGGTTTGAAATGAAGGCCACATTATTCACTATAAATCTGTGTCATCTAAGATTTTTCTAAGGATAGAACCAAGAGGGAAATGTGAGGATGAATCAGGTAGTAGTGCCTTTCATAAATATGTTCGTAAGTGACCCCAAAAGAGGCACTCCAAAGTTATTACAACAATACAAAATTAATAAAATCTGATTATGCATCTGAGTTTCAGGAAGAGCATCCATATGCATAAAAAGTATGAGAAATTATGGACCAACACGGGTCTCATCCTGTGGGGCCCATCTCTGATGTGCTCCTCTTCGTCATCTCCTCGTCCCCTTCCCATTTGCTCAGCCCAAGGTCAGGCATCACTTGGTCCAGGAATTCCTGCACTTGTGGATTTCACAGTCCACAAAAACCTCAAGGGGCCACTTGCAGAACCGGAAAGAATGGGTGATTTTTTTTAATAGGACATAGATAGGCGGATAGATAGAACTGACTCAGTATTTTAAATCCAGTATTTATTATCATGGTAACTGCAGAGATGAAGGGACACTCCCCCACTCCCAGGTCAGGAAGCCATACTTTTAAATTACAGGAGTCCTTCAAGATGGAATAAAATTTAACTTCATGGAAAACTGACTAAATCATCTTTACTTTCCTCATTTCACTACATATTGATGAAAACACTGTTATAAAGCAACACTAGAGTACAGAACTGAGTTTCGGAAAACAGATGAATACCATGATCTCTGAACACCGCCCCCCGCCTCCATAGCTCTGTCCCCTGCAATTGTCCTGTACCTTATTATCCTGGTGGGTTCACTCCCACACTCCACTAAGTTCAAATACCTTGGCATGTCACAGAAAGCGCCCTGCTGTGATCTGACGTCAGCTGCCCACCCTCGTCTCTTCTGATGTCCCATTCCCAGTCCTCGCCCTGTGCTCTGTTGATTCTCCCAGCAGTGGGCAGCCAGCAAACTCTTTGTTCCAGCAAATAAGGACGTTGTAGCAGGATGTACAGGAAATCAATCCACTGCTTCTTTCATGCAAAAACCTTGTTTGACAAAAGTAAAGGGAATCAGCTTAGTGACTTACTTACATCCTGGAATACGATCCCAATCTAGTACCACGGTCCCAACTTGTAATTCTTTGAATGACTGGTAAAATTGACTTTGTTGTGCCTTTTGTTCATTTGTTCCTTCTGCCTGAAATTTCCTTCTTATTCTAGACCACCTAACAGACATAACTGAGGCTCGGCTTGGGTCAAGTTCTCTACAAAGTCTTTCTGTCACCCAAACGGGATTCACCAGTCATGCTCCTTGTGCCTCCCCGCACTATCCAGATGCACCCGGGTACCAGCGCTATGGCGGCCATTCTTGCCATACCTTGGCCGTTCGATACCCAACTGTATTTTCTACCGGGAAAACCCCATAGTAAACAGTAATGATGAGACACAAGGCCTGCCCAGTCACCAAAAATACTGAAGCAGGGTGTGTGTGTGTGTGTGTGTGTGTGTGTGTGTGTGTGTGTGTGTATTCCCACTCCTTGTCCCCTGGAGGGATTGAATGGCGGCTCCCCAAAAGATACGTCCGTGTCTTAATTGCTGGAACTTGTGATTGTGACCTTGTTTGAAAAAAAGTGCAAATGCAATTGAGGTTCTCAAGACGAGATCATTCTGCATTATCCAGGTGGGCCCCGCTCCACTAGCAAGGATAACAGCCAGGAGAGAGACAGGTGGCTGTGACGCTGCCATGAGCCACGGAATGTCTAGAATAGTGGTGGCAAACCTACAGCACGTGTGTTGCAGCGGGCTATTTGTCATCATTGAAAGCTCCCTGGTCTAGAGCCACCAGGAGCGACAAGAGGCAAGAAAGGATTCTCCTCTAGACCCTTCAGTAGGAGCGTGGCCCTCGGATGAACTAATTTAGGGTATCTGGCCACCAGAGCTGTAAGAGGATACATTTCTATTATTTTAGGCCACTTCGTTTGTGGTCACCCGGCCTAGTCTGCTACATACAGATGGCCTGGTCATATGTCCTAGATTTAGTCTATTGAGAATACTCAATTCTAGATGTTGAGTCCAAAGCAAGACATTGAAAGGCAAAGGACCCATGATGGCATCCGGCAGTGACTGTCGCTCATGGCTGTGGTGGCCGTGCACTGGTCAAATGACTCCTGCTAAGACGGGAGCCCCTTTACTTCTTGGACTGTCTTGATTCACGCCCGCTTCCAGACTACGTTCTCCTGATTCTGTGCCATTCCCAACGTATTCTAGAAAATTTTCTTCTCTGACGAATGTGTTCAGATTTAATTTCTATTGCTTGTAATTAAAAATTTGACTAATTACTTTTTTAAAAGAACTACTGGTAGTTGTTACAATCTAGTCCATTCAGAAAGTACAAAAATTCTGAAAAGCATTATTAATGTTCCAAAAAATGAATCTGGCAGCCGACCATACACAGTGGCTGAAAGCTAATTAGTCACCTACAGTACAGGAACTGCGAATAAGGCGAAGCTTTGAGGGTGAACAGCTATCACCAGGGACAGGACCTGAGGCCTGTGAAATTAAGACGGTGGCGAGACACTGGAGATGCTTCTGAAAGGGAAAACCTCTATAATCACTTAATTCTTAAAGCCAGACATAAGCTTGATTCTCTTATCTCTTGTTAAAGTTGTACAATAACTAGACAGAACTTACAAGCTGATAAATTACTTGAATTCATAGCTTTACTACGCATTTTATATGAAATTCAGGCACCACCCGGGGGGAAAAACTAGACTCTGAGACTAGGAGTGAAATTTACGGATACAGCACCTTTTCCTGTGTTTGATAAGAACAATCCTCATTTCCTTGTGGTCCCTACAATTCCACCACCAGAGGGAGTTTTTGTACGAGGGATACAGTTCACCCCATTCCACACCACTGTGTTCCCTCCACCTCTCTTACCTGTCCCCAACTCCGTAAGTAGTCATATTTGTGCATGCTCCAGCAAGACAGTTACAAAGCCAAACACAGAAGAGTTAACATACACAAAGAAGAATTACAGATGGCTGAATTTAGAAGGCAAAGATCTGACTGGGGTCAGTGTCCATACACATGGATTGCCAAAAGAGAGAAATGCAATTTTAGATTGTACCAAGTTTATCAGTATGGGTGCATTAGCCAGCCTGGGCAACTGGAGGAGGATGTAGAAGCTTGCTCATGTAATACATCAGAATCTGGACTCACTGATGGCCTAACCAGAGTCAAGACGCCACACATTTTTTTGGTGAAAGATCAGATCAAGTATAGCAAGTTGCCTGCTCCGTGCCAGGTATTGGCTACCAGATTTGCTGGATAAAGACCTAGAGACATAGTTTGGAGAAAGATCATACAGATGAACTTCTCATGATTGCTCACAGTGTAAGAATATTTTAAAGTCAAGAAAATAAAATAATCAAGGTGACCTTCATTCTCAGTGGTCTAGTGCCTGCTCCTTTGAGCCCATGAACAAAGTGAACACACTGGCAAAATGATGGCTATATATATATGCAAAATAACAATGGTGTCTTGCTCTCTCCTGGCTGATGTTGCTACTCCCACTGCTGCACACTCAGCTGACCGGCAGAAGTGATAAAACCTGAGCCCGTGGTATTACATAACGCTTCAAGGGGGCTTGTCTGATAGGAGGTTGACCTTCTGGGGACATTTCCTATCTTGAAAGGCAGCAACCGGAGGACTGAATGGAGGAGGCATTCAATTTGCCTTTGAATTTTCTTCCTTAGCCTAGCGTGCCACCTGGTAGCGAAATTCCCAGAAGGCAGTTTAAGGAAGCTCCTTTCTCCTTGGGCTTCCATTTGAGTTTGGCAGTGTTAGAGAGCAGGCAGGAAGAGACAGAAACCACGTTATTTATCTCAATTCCCTCCTAATGACATGCCACACATTTTTTGCTTTGTCCCGTGCCTGAAGGTCACAATTTTGACTGGACAGCTCTCTCCTAGTGTTAACGTTCTTGCTGACTTCTGGTAACCAGTCTTTCCTTCTCCCTCAGGACCAGGGATGGTAATGGCTTCTTGTTGTTGCTAACTCTGATGTGCTACACCATCCCTTCTCAGTGTTTTGTGAATAGGCCTTTCATTAAACTGTCTTTGGCACACCTGAGTGCATCACATCCTGCAGAAGACTGTACTGATGCATTATCTTAATGTGGTATCTCATACAAATACTGCTTTTGAGCAAGAAATTCATTTTATAGTGAAAAACGTCTAATAATGCCCTTTCACTGAATGCACCATATGTCTATTATTTAGAAATTACTGGCCTGGCATCCTATTAAAATGCTTTTGCACAGCAAGAAATCACCAACAGAGGGGGGCAAAAACCCACAGAGTGGGAAAAAATTTTTGCCAACCATTCCTCAGACAAAGATCTAACATCTAGAATATACAAAGAACTCAAAAAAATCAGGACCCCCAAATTTAGAGACCCAATCCAAAAACGGGCATCTGAAATGAATAGATATCTCTCAGATGAAGAAATACAAATGGCAAATAAATATATGAAAAAGTGTTCAACATCACTGGTCATTTGAGAGATGCAAATTAAAACAATGCTAAGATTTCATCTCATTCCAGAAAGAATGGCTATCATCAAGATAACAACCAGTAATAAATGCTGGCAGGGCTGTGGGGAAAAAGGAACCCTCTTCCACTGTTGGTTGGAATGTAGGCTGGTCCGACCACTGTGGAAATCAGTGTGGAAATTCCCCAAAAAACTAGAACCAGATGTTCCATTTGACCCAGCTATTCCTCTGCTTGGTATCTTCCCAGAAGAATTAAAAACCCTGCACCACAGTGATATATGTACAACCACATTTATAGCAACACAGTTTGCAATAGCTAAGTCTTGGAAACAATCCAAATGCCCAACAACTAATGAATGGCTAAAGAAGATGTGGTTTTTCTATACAATGGGGTATTACTCTGCCATAAAAAGGATAAACTTGAGATATTTATAGGTAAATGGATGCACCTTGAGAACATACTCTTAACTGAAATAAACCAGACGCACATGACTACATATGGAATTCTTTCTCTGATATGAGAAACTGTAAGTGTAAATAAGGACAAAAAAGTATAATAGATACTATGTAAAAGAAAGATAATACTCAATAGGAGGGAGAATTAGAAAGGGAGGAGGGGGAAAAGAAGGAAAGGAAAAAGAAAAGGGAAAAGGGAAAAACATAAATAAAGCTACTGTAAATAGGGAAGTGAAGGGGAGTGGAAGGGGGAGTAAAAGGGGGGAAGAAGGGAGGGAAACCAAGATACACCATGTACAGGTAGAAATTAACTACGATGAATGTGATCATTATGTATACAATGTACCAATACATGTTCTTGATAAATAAAATTGAGTTTAGAAATTACTGGCCTTTTTTAAGGGTGGAATGGCCTACAAAGATTCGGTTAAGGTGCCCAGGCAAGCATCCTCTGAACTGTGGGTGTGGCCCTGTGTAAACCATCCTCCCAGGAGAACCATGGCTGTGGTCCCTGCTGTGGCAGATGGATGATAAAAGTGGCTTTAGTTTAGACTGGCTGTTGTGTCTCAGGTTACTGGCACTGGGAGCTTGTGTGGCGCACACTTAATTTTCAAGTCTGGTTCTCTGCCTTTCTATGCCCTCCACAGCTTCTCAATAAATTCCTAGTCAGTCTAAAGATCCGGAGTCGGTTTCTATTGCTCACGTAGAACTGAAAAAATTTATATTCATATGTGTACACTTTGTTTCCCCTAACTCTACTTTCAACTCTTTTTGGACAATAATCATATCTGACATTTCTTTTATTTATTTTAATGGTGACATTTCTTTATCCATAATGTCTATCACCGTACCTGGCATATATGGTAGTGGTAGGTAACTGTCAACTGGTAGCTAGAAGCATCAATTTAAAAGCATTTTTTTCTGGTCCACTACTTTTAGAAGAAAGAGGCAAATGATAGGTTCTAAATTTTGTTCTGGGATCTATGTATGTTCAACAATTACATGGCATCTATTTATCAACAAATACATGGTACGCACAATAAGTGTATTGTTGAAGAGAGTGGATGTTCTGATCCTCCAGGCTCAGCCTAGTGGTTCTACTAATCTATTCTTCTTTTTTTTCTACTAATCTATTCTTATCTGTTTTCATGTCTTCTCCCTTCTGCAGAGACATGGGGATGCACTGTCAGTACTATCCTATAAAGCAACCCAAAGTGCATGCTGCATCTGATTCTTTTTTGACAATGAAATCTTTCCCCTGTAATTCTCCTTCTGTTCTCAATGATCAATTTCTCCCTCACTGTTGGATCTTTCTCCTCAGCATAAAGATATGCTTCACTCTCTTTCTCTAAAGAAGAAGGAAAAAAAAAGCAATCCCATCCCCTCATGCATGATCACAGATCACAAGCTAGTTTCAAGCCCAATTTTACTCCTTCCTCTTAAAGAAGGAAAAGTCCTTTTTAAATGCTGTCTCTGCTTGTTTGCTTTCCTCTGATCTGATCTGGCAACTTCAGGTTTATGATCTGCTAAGTGATCACGAAACACCTGTCCATCCCAGGGCTGAATCCAGCTGACTGGACAGCCGTGAGAAAGAGGGTAAAGAAAGAAACCCTAACGGCTGCTGTTGCGATGCACGCCCCCTTTCCCACGAGAGGAGTGAAACGTTTTTGTTGATTGGTCATGCAGTGGCCTCCCAAGTTTCTCTTTCCGCCAGCCCCGGACTTCCACTGCAGGTCAGGCAGCAGTTCAGACCTCAAGGCTCACTGCCTTCGCCTGCCCCCAGACTTCACTATACCTAGAAGCCTTCACTTGCAAAGCTGTCTGGGCTCAGGCAAGCAGAATTTGTAGGGAACTTCATGATCCTGGGAGCCTATTCTTGGGGCTCCTTCTTTTGCTGCTCTTGAAGGAAACCTGGATAGGGCCACAGATTTTTCATTAACTTTCAGATAAGAAAATGTCCTCCAAATCCCTTATTCACAAAACATTCTCTGTTGTGAAATCAAATATAAAATTAAGGCTCCAAATTCTATTCCCCTTTCGAAACCTTCTTGCCCCAGTCTGCGCCTACTGCCACAAAGAACCCCGCAGAAGGTGGCGGTCACCTCTCTGGGTCCCCTCACCCCAGCTTCTCACCTCCCCTGGGTTGCGGGGTTAGGGGGGCGGGTGCGGAGAGGCCTTTCTGAGTGGGGGTGGTGTGGGTTCACATCTGTGATCCTGGACATGATGCTAACCGAAGGTTGCTCTCCATCTCATGGAGCACCTTTATGTCTTCGTGGAATGTCCCACTGTTCTCCGCAGACCCTCTTGGCTGGAGACCTCTCAACCGTAGCTTCCTGGCGGAGGTGAGCCGATGTCCCACGGGCTGCTTATGACAGGCCCCCGGCAGCTGGCTATCCAGCCCTACGCCGGCATTTTTCACCTGGGATCTGTTCACCTGTCCACCTGCCTCGGCGGATGCCACTTGCCTTGTGTGGCCCACGTCTGTTCCAAAGGAAACACATGTCCTTGACCCATCTTCAGTGAGGTTGCCTCTGAAGTAATCCCCACTCTTCAACGCCGTAACTGGTTTTACTGACCTTTGGGTTTCTCAGGCGTAACCCTGGCTGAAGACCCCTGTGGCTTAACTGCCCAGAGCACACGTGGAGCTTCTAACTGGCCCTCCGGAAGCCCCTGCCCTTCGCTTGGGGTGAGGAGAAACAACTCTCTTCCCCCAGGCAAGGGGCACTCACTGCACGAAAACGCCCCTCTGAATGCATCCTCTTCCCAGGGCCCAGGTCCTTCGACGTGGGTGTTGGACTAAGGACCATAAAACCAGATTCCATGTTATTACGTCTTACAAAGGAAGGAAATTCTGTCACCGCTACAAGGCGGATGAGCCTACAAGACATTATCCTAAGAGTCGTTAGGCTAAGTGTCAGCCCATTTGCACCATAACCAGTCACGAAAGAACACACACCGTATGATTCCGCTTACATGAGCTTCCTAAAACAGTCAAACTCACGGAAACAGAAAAGCAGCATGGTGGTTTCCAATGACAGTGGGAAAAGGTGGTGAGCAGTTAATGTTTAACAGGTACGGAGTTTTCCTTTGGGAGACGAAAATGTTCTGAAAGTGAATGGTGGTAGTGGTTGCACAACAGTGTCAATTTAATGCCACTGGATTGTACACTTAGAAATAGTTAAAATGGTAAATTTTATGTTATGTGTGTTTTACCACAGTGAAATAGAAATTTAGGCATTCTTCTGCAAGGCCTGCTTAGACGATATGGCAACTAGCTTCAGGACACGAGGATGATCGCCACCGAATGTATTCGGGACTGTGCCTGCTAGCGAGTAATCATCTCTCCTCTCCAAATTCTCCCTTCTACATCCTGCTTTGTATCCTGGGCGTGGAAACTACAAACAACATTTCTTCTTTGCCAGGTAGCTCTGCATAGGGGATACCACGGGGAGCCTGAAGGGCAAGAGAAGGGAGACTGGGCCGGCTCCTTTCTGCTGGCTTCTTGTTCCTGCCACAGTTGCCCAGCAACAGCTCTTCCCCACAGCAGCATTTGTTTCCAGTAACAGTCTGTCAGCTTCTGTTTCTTCCTCTCCCAGAACCAGCCCATTTGCACCCAGGAGCACCACAGCAGCCATGTGAGGACGCTCCCAAGAGTCATGTCCCAGTTCCTCAGGAACCCCTCTGAGCTGTCAAACCAGCAGTACCAGCTGGCCAGGGGCCCTTCACATCTGGGTCCTGACCCCAGGGCTCCTCCGAGCTCCCAGAGCCTGCATCTCTTCAGTCTTCAGGTTCTGAGGAGTCCGGTTCTGCTCCTTGTTCTCCCAAGCCAGGGTGAGAGCCGCTTCCTGCAAGTTCTCTTGCTTCCTACTCACTTCTTCCGTCTTTGCATTTCCAGTCCTCTAATATCTGTTGAAACAATTCCTTATATTCTCTCTGCTAACGTGACTAGTGGAGTTTCTGTTTCCCCAACCAGACTAACACTACTGTGCAAAATCATGAAAACAAGAAAGAGTTCTACCTCCACAACCTGCCATAGTTCTTTATGTCTGTCTCTCCCACTTACTTTGTCAATATCATGAAACCAGGTGTTTTGTTGGTTCACTAATATATATATGCCCTGCACTCTGAATACAGCATGGCCTCCAGCAGGCCCTAATCCCATTCACTGGATAAGTGAACAGGAAATACGTTGTTTTAAAATACGATAACTTTAAAAACATTTTTAAAACAAGAATTTTAGTTATAAAATATGCTTGTAAAAGTTATAGCCGTATGTAAATATATCCAAAGGAAAGGTATCTTTGAAAAATACCTTTTTCCAAAAATTTTTGGCAATATACATTTTCCTTGCTTTTTCTTTTATCCTCTTATTTACTAATTGTATTGGTAATTGTATTACTAATTAGTAATTGTATTACTAATTTTATCCTCTTATTTACTAACTTGTCATTGGGTGAGTCTCTGTATTTTTCTTATTTGTGAGGCCATGCTTTCCATGAAACATTTATTCAGTCAATAAACATTTTTTCTCAACTATATACTGGATATTATATTATATACTTTAATGACAAGTTCATTTAAGATCCAGCTAACACACATCATGAAAACTGGAGCACCAATATGATATATTAAAACTCACAAATCTCAAAAGCAGAACTCACAGCATTTTGGTGTGATACAGTATCAGGAGAACACTTAGGTTACAAGCTCTAGTTTGTCACTGCCTGACACTGTGACTTGGCTATAGGCATTTAGACTCGCTAGGTTATCTGTTACCTCCTCTTAGAAATAAAGAAGTATAGATCATTTCTCA
Organism: Hystrix cristata; assembly: GCA_004026905.1. Taxonomy (NCBI): domain Eukaryota; kingdom Metazoa; phylum Chordata; class Mammalia; order Rodentia; family Hystricidae; genus Hystrix; species Hystrix cristata. Next base: position 41,804 of record PVJO010012807.1, on the reverse strand, counting down.
AGTTTCCTTTATCTCTCTTTTTTTTAAGACTTGGAGTTTTTCATACAGAAATGTTCTTTAGCATTCCAAGAATCAAAAGAACTTTCGAATCTCAGCCAATTGCAAACAGAAGTTTCTTCTTTTTATTGACTGATTGCTTGATTGATTATAGTACTGGGGACTGAGCTCAGGGTCTGAAGTGCATCCTCAGCCCTTTCTTTCTTCCCTCCTCCCTCTCCCTTCCTTTCTTTTTTCTTGCTTTCCTTCTCCTTCCTTCCTCTCTCTCTCTTTCTACTTTGAGACAATTTCTCACTAAATCTCTGAATTGCCTGGGATGGGCTTGACCTTGGAGTCCTCCTTCCTTAGCCTCCCAGAGTGAGGAATTTCTTTTTATCATGGTCCCCAAATCCATTACTCTGTACAGACCACAGGGCTGCAAAGGTGTGAAGTGACCGACAATTCTGAGGAAGCAGTCTAATAAAAAGCTTTGGTGCCAATTTCTATTTCCATTTTCAAATGAAATTGTAATTTTCTGTAGTGAGATATTTTAAACTTGTCTGAATCTTCGTAAGACCCTAACCTGTGGAACAATATTAATACTGACAGTGGTATCGACCATCAAATACATTGGAATACATTACAAAGTCCAAAAAAGACCAGACCAGGGCAGCCAGCTCACCTCTTTCTCTGACATGTACATGGGTAGGACAGCCAGAAGGCAGCTGCCCCACAGAGCTGAGCCACAGAGCACACATTCACCCAGGGAGAGGCTGGACCCAGGCCAGGCTGTGACTGTGAACTGAAGTCACAGTACAGGGAGAAGTGTGTTTACTGGGAAGTTGTGATGGAAAATATACAATATAAAAACAGGTCGATGGCCAGGGATATAACTTAGTACTTGTCTTGCTTGTGAGAGGCCCTGGGTTTGATCTCTAGTGCTAAATACCTAAATAAATACATGCTGGCCAGATGTTCCTTTAGAAATAAGAGTGAGAATAGAGAAAAAAAACAGGCTCCCTAAAAATAATCCCAGAATCTAAAGTTCAAGGATAGCCAAAGAACATACTGATCCCTCTAATAGCATGTGCCTACAAAAGCTAGAGAAAATTCATTTTGTTTGTTTTTCCCATGATTTTGTTCACACAAGTAGAGAAGAACATCAAGTAGCACTGGAGCAATCACCAGGAAAGGGCTGAAGAAATGCTCAGCCTCAATGAGGGAGCCTAGAGGCCCAAATAATTCTCTCTCTCTCATGTGTGTGTAGAGGCTGGGTGTGCAGCTCAGTGGAAGAGTGCTCACCTAGCATCCTCGAGGCCCTGCATTCAAGCCTCAGCACCGCAATCAAAAAAGAAAGGAAAAGCAGCCCAGTATGAAAATTTGGGTATAATCAAGAAGGGAGGGGCCTGTGGATTTATAAAAATATAATCAGCCTTCCACATCTCTGGTTTTATATCCACAGAACCAACCAATCAAGATCTGAAAATATTTGGAGGAAAATCCTTACCGGCACTGAGCACATATAGAATTTCTTTGGCTAGTGTTTCCCAAAGAATATTATATAATAATTAACTGCACAGCATTTACACTTTATTAAGTACTACAAGTAATCAGAGATGATTTCAAGTATACAGGAGAATAGGCAGATTACATACAAGTATCATACAATTTTCTTTAAGGAACTCTGGATTTGGGTAACCTGGAGGATCACAAAAACAATACGCTTGGTATACCCAGGGAAGACCGGATGTAGGAACAAGCTTGCTGATGTGATTAATGAAATACCGTCCTGCAGGTCTGCTGTTGCTCTCTGACTTTAGTCAGGTCAGACCAGTACAACTGCACAACTGCATGCTGTCCCTTCTGGTAATTAACTGACGCTGTTAAAGTGGAAATACCCAACGGGAAAAGGGAAGGCGCACACCTGATGCCCTCTGGGAGCAATGTGCAGTAGAGCCTTCTGGGTCATCCGCCTCTCAGGCTGTCTTTTGAGGCTTTACCATCACAGGGCCTGGACCCTTCCAGGGGAGAGCTAAACATGCAGTCCACATCGACACCAGCTCACACCTAGAAACGCTGCTGTCAAGATTCCTCCTAATCTAACTGCATTCTACAAAACTTCAGGTCTCAGATGACATGCAAGATGTTTTAATTAATTCAAAGTCATACAGTTCCTTATGACAAATAACCTAGATATGCTAAAGTATAGTGTCACTGGATAACTTTTGTTTATGAGAGGGAAATTCTTCTTTTACAGGAATTCCATGCAAAGGGAAAGCCCGAGGCTGTAGAATAAAGGAACAGAAACCAGAAAGGACTGCACACCTTGGTCTCCTTCATGAACTCATCCTCCTCAAACCAGCCACATCCCAGGGGTGTTCATGTACTGCTGCAGAGCTTTACAGTCCCTTGATATGGATGTTGTTTATGATCTGAGTAGTATCTCATTTAAAACACAAATAGTACATATGATGCCTTTTAAAAACACGTATTGTAAAACAACTTAGACTGTGCAATGACAAGGGCAAAATTAAACTTATAATAATGCTTCAAAATCCACTTGTACAGCTTAGTCCCAACTATCACTTTCATAAGGACAATCACTGTTTGATATATTCTTTTTTTTTTCTTTTTTTTTTTTTTTTATGGTGCTGGGGATCGAACTCAGGTCCTTATGCTTGCTAGGCAAGCACTTTAACCACTGAGCTAAATCCCCAGCCCCACTGTTTGATATATTCTAAAAATGTATTCAATATTCCTCTGCATTCCAAGTGGATTAGCGATCATAATTCTACTAGGGAAGTGACTACTTAGGAAGAAAAGCTGAGAAGTCTGGAGGCTTTGCCATTTTTAAAGAGCCTCTTCAATTACGAAGGACTCATTTAGTTCCAGTACATTAGGGGAGAAAATTTTAAAATTATCTAAATGCAGAGAACCTGCGTGGGTCAAATGCGAATAGAAATGTCATTCCTTTTCACCTCAACTTCGATACAAGAAGTATCTTTGGGTGAGCAAATCATCATTGTCATCAACCCTGCAACATCAGTGTGGTCTAAGGAAGCTCATCCTAGGTACAGGGCGAAGCAACAGTTAAGAATAGAACTTTTCCAAGGTCCCAAGGTCAAGTGTTAGCTGTACCATTATCTATTTTCATTATGGGACTTATGTTCCTAAAACCTTCAGTAAGTTTTTTACTGGTGCTTTTGCCCAACCTATTAACATTTAACTCATCAGAGATTTCAGTGCACAGTGAGTTATCTTTAAATAATTCATAACTTTGGGTTTCAGAAAGAAAACAAATATCCTATATTCTAGAGTGAAGCAGTATTTGAACACAAAACATGCACAGGTTCTGCTTCTCAATCTAGTCTTTTCTGTACTGTCAATAAAATCATTTTCATGCTACACAGAATTTTATTACCTATACCTCTGAAATATCAACAAGTGGTGTCTATAGTGATATTGAACCACCTGGGCCTAAAATAAAACAACTTTATAGTATAATTTCATGATATAAAAATGGAAAGGAACACCAGAAATTGCAAGCTAGCTAAACACTGTATTCTGCTCCTCTGTGATAAGGCAGACTTTAGACTTCTACTGTGTACCACCCCACTGGGCCCAACTCCTGAACAAACCCTATAAGGCTCAGGTCCCATCTCCAATAAGGAGATACCTCTAATCCCATACACTACAAGTGAAATGAAGTGTTCCCTGATCATTCACAGTGTATTAGTCAGCTTTCCTGAGACCTTATACTTAGAGGAAGAACACTTAATTTGGCTCATGGATTCAGAGGATTCAGTATATGACTGGCTGACATGAGTCAAGAATATTATGGCAAAAGACTAGGGTCCAGTAAAGCTTCTCAGTTCGTGCAGGCCAGGAAGCAGAGCAGAGGAACAGTGCCAGAGAGGAAGAAGGGACAGTGATCACATGTAGACCCCAAGGTCACACCTCCATAAACTACCCAGACATAGCCAGAAGTGGGCTCTACCAATTCCTCAGGCAGATCCTAGAGCAATCAAGTTGAAACAATCCAGCTTAACCATTATGTCCCAAACCTTGTCAAATTGATATCCAAACGCTTCTCCTTAAACCATATTTAATCCCCAAATAAATATAAGGTCACAGTTTCACCTAACATGATACAACTACCTTGCATACAACCAAAAACACAATAATCTCTTCACCAGTCTCAACAGTGTAAGCATTTTTCAGAAGTCCAACTGTGTCTCTTCAGAGACTCAAGGCAAATGTTTAGCTGCGAACCTCTGTAAAAATAAAAAAAGTTACATAACACAAAGGTAAAATGGCATAGGGTAAGCATTTCCCACTGTAAAAGGGAGGAGTAGGGAGAAAGAAATTGGACCAAAGTAATAGTGAAACCCAGAAAGGCAAATGTTAAGTTCTGTAGCTCCATATCTGGTACCCACAGTACATGGTGATAAAATGTGGGTTCTAAAGGGCATGGGTAGCCCCACTTGTATGGCCTTGCAAGTTGCAGCCTAAATGGCCTCTCTCAGGCTGGCTCTACTCACAGCCTGTAGCTTTCTTTAGCATATGTTCCCTGTTTTTGGCATCTCCAATCTCCTGGAGTCTCCACTGTACCTTTGGCTTCATTCCCACAGCTTTATTCACTGCCCTCTCAGGAGTTCCTTGACTAGCCTCCCGGACCTTCTTTAGAAATTTGGGTAAAAGCCTTCCCAATCTCATAACTCTTGCACTCTGAGAATCTCATGGATGATACTAAGGTCTATCAGAAAGGTCAACAGTCAAGCTACCTTGGACCATAGTTGAAGTGGCCTCTGAGTGCCTGTGTGGCTAAGCACAGTGAAATGAATCCCAGGGAACCAATCTGAATAGGAACTCAAGAACTCTACTCAAATGAAAGGTTTACACTTTTTCTTTTCTTTTTCTTTTTTTTTTTTTTTTTTGTGGTGCCAGGGATCGAACTCAGGCCCTTGTGCTTGCAAGGCAAGCACTCTAATCACTGAGCTAAATCCCCAGCCCTACACTTTTTCAAAAGAGACAAATACATCATACTATAGTGATTGATACACACATGTTCATGTTTATAGCGGCACAATTCATTATAGCTAAACTCTGGAAATAACTCTAGATGCCATCGAGGAACAAATGGATGAAGCAAATGTGGTACATATACATGATAGAATTTTATTCAGCCATAAAGAAGGACGAACTTAAGTCACTTGTAGGAAAATGGATCTTGAAACCATTATGGTAAGTGAAATAAGTCAGACACAGAAAGTTAAATATCATATGATAAAGAGTAAAATAAAGGCAGGTTTTTGGAGGGGAATCAAGGAAAGTAGGGAGGAGAGAATACAGAGAGGGGAGAAAAGGAGACTTACAATGATCACCTTATGTTATATACATATGTACCAGTTCTCCAAATCCAATGTAAATATCTTTTACTGCAAACAATTTTTAAAAGAAGTATAAATAAATAGGTTTATGCTTTTGCACCCTTGAGTCAGTGATGGGTGGGAACTGCTGATTTTTAAAAAATAAATATGGTTCAATGTGCCACAGACCCTCAAGGCAAGTTCATTTTTTTGTTAGTATGTGTTTGCAGTACATAATGATTATAATCCTTGTGTGGAGTTGGTGCATGTACATAATATATCTTAATTCCTTTTTTCATCCCCTTTCCCTCCTCTCCTTCCCTACTCACTCTTGATCCCCTTCCCATTTAAGAAAGATCTCGGTCCCCACTTCCTACTATCTACCTCTTATTTTCCTCCTTATTTATACTTTGAGTTTCTCATATAAGAGAAGCCATATGACATGAAAGGCTGTGTGTCTGATTTATTTCACTTAACATTATGGTCCCAAGGTGCACCTGTTTTCCTTTAAGTGACTTGTTTATCTTTTTTATGGCAAGTTGTACACCACTGTGTGTAAATACCACATTTTATTTATCTACTCATCTGTTGATAGACATATAAACTGCTTCTAAAACTTAGCTGTTATGAATTATAATGCTTTTCCTCAAGGCATCTTTCTTCTTGTCCTGGTTCAATGTAGTTGGTATCTTACTAATGGAGCTAATCTCTTCAGCAAGCACACTTTTTTTGGCTTCAACTTTGCATGTGATTCCTTTTAGGCCAAAATTTAAGTTTTTAAATTTTTTTCTGCTGTGTTTTGTCCCAATTCTCACTATACATCTGGCAAAAGGCAGCTAGCAGTACCCATGCCACAAGCTGAATACTAGGATGCCTTGAAATTCCACCCACCAGATTATTTCGCCACCCTTAATCTCAGTCTCCTGCAGTCCAGTGGCATGAAGAAAATGTAGATAAAATTTTTACCAGAGTGTAACAGACACGGCCTCTAGCCCAACTGTCAATAACGTCCTTGTTCCCATCTGAAACTCCTGAGCCTGGCCTTTGATGTCCTCATTTCTACCAGCATTCTAGTCTTCTGAGCTCTCACTAGAATCCTCTAATAGGCTCTGTTTACAGAATGTTAGGGCTTTTCTAGCTCATCCAAATCTTTCCAAACTGCTCTGACAAACCAGTGCCAAAGACTTCTGAACCATATGGTCAGGCGTACTAATAGCAACAACCCCACTTCCTTGTACTAATTTTCTGTGTTAGTTTTCCCATTGCTGGGACATAATACCTGACGTCCGCAACTTAAAGGAAGAGAGGTTTAATTTGGCTCATGGTTTCAGATGATTCAGTCCATGATTGGCTGGCTGCAAGGCAGGAACATCATAACAGAAGTCTGGGACAGAGCAAGGCTGCATAGTTCATGGTGTCAGGGAAGCAAAGGAAAGAGAGAAGGACCAGATGCAGATCACAAGGTTGCACCTCCATAAGCCACCCAGACACACCTAGAAGTATGCTCCACCAATCCCCCCACGGAACCCAAGTCCAGTCAGACTGACAGAACCAAACTTAATCATCACACAAAGTATCTTGTTTCTACCCTTCTACATCAGATGGCATAATTGTGCATGCTGTTCTATGTTAGTCTCAGAAGTCCTATGCTAAATAATTAGGTATAGAAATTGAAATTTAGGTCAATTAACTAAAACTATTTCACAATATTTAACAAGAGAAATGATTGAGATTATGTATTTTAATCATTTCATGAAAATCTTTGTAAAATATACTACGTAATTTTACTCGGTAAAAATTTACACTTTTCATTAGTAACATAGGGGCTAATTATTATGACAAAGAATTACAGATCAACAGTGCTCTCTAGGGCTAACAAAGAATCTTCACCTACACTCAATGGCTTATGGCCCTTATTTGTTTTGTGCAGTCATCCCTTGGTATCTACAGGAAATTGGTTCCAGGAACCTCTCCCATCCTCATGGATACTAAAATATGTGGATGCTAGTGTCCCTTATATAAAAGGGCATATTTGCATTTAATATATGCATATCTTTCTGTATGATTTCTGTGTAAATTAATACACATTTCAGGGAAGAAATGCATTAGGTACTATAGATGACTCATAGTACCTAATGCAATGTAAATGGCATGTAAATAGTTGTTACACTGTTTAGGGAATAACAACTGGGAAAAAGGTATGTACATATTCAGGACACATATAATTTTTTTCTCAAATATTTTTGGTCCCTGGTTGGTTAAATGCATGGATGTAGAACCCACAGATACAGAAGGACAACTGCACTTCTTAATCCTTCCTCTGCCCTCCCTTTTTATCAGCTGTCCCTTTTCAGTGTGCCTGACTCTGGTAAGCTTCTGTATTTTCTAATCTGCTGCGTTTAGTCTGCTTCAGTTTTTAACGAAAGATCATGGCTACAACTGCTGGAATCCTATCTAAAATATAAAGAAAAACACTTTCACATCACCAAAGGGATTGGTTTTGCATAAAGGAGCTTGGTGACATCTGTAGTGACCACTTATAGGGTACTTTGTTTACGGACTGGGATGGGGATGCTGAGGGAGGTCAGCTGCACCTGTGACCTCTGAGTCCTTGAGTACTGGTCCCCTGCTACCCAGCATTCTGCTTTCTAGCCAGGGCTCTCTGACATCATTCCAGTGCTGCGTTCTATTCTGCATTAGTTCTCTCTCATTTATCCTGAGCTCATCAATAGCTGGGATCTTGTAGCCTCTGGCCCATCATCTGCAGTAACCAACACCGATTTAATACCTGAAAACCGATGTAGTGGTATGGTCTGAATGTTTACATCACCCTGCGAAGCTTTCAATTCTAAGTAAGTGCCACCATAATGAAGGCTGCATAGAAATAGGAAATCCGCCAGTTGAAAGAATGGCCTCATTTGCTGGCAGCTTCCATTGTATTTTTTAAGAATGTGTTTGACATTTCAAGCTTTCCTGTGGCAGCAAATTTTGCTTCTCCTAGCAGCAGGAATTATTAAGTCTGTGCCCAGAATAACCAAACTGTTTTGGAAAGTTTAATTTTCTCAGTTTTTACACTTCATTTTATGACTAACTTCAGGGACAAGCCTGTGTACAAGTACCCACAGACTATGATTTCAGATTTAAAACCACAAGTACCATTTTTAACCCTCAAAGAGTTCCAATATTATCTATATTAAAAATAGAATGCAAATTAAACAGGAATACTAAGATCTAGTTCTAAATTAAAAATTAAAAAATAAATAACACAAAACATTCAACCTGAACTGCCTTAGGCAGTATGGAAATATTTCTTTTTTTTAAAGGATGGAAATATTTCTTAAATTGATACACAACATTTTATGAAAGCTAAGAAGCCATCTGCTTTGTCATACACAAAATCATTTTACTTAGTGCCAAGAAAATTTAGGATATGCCATCAACTGTATGTACACCCCAATCCTGATGATTATGAAATATTATTTTTTAAATTATGAAATATAGTACTTCTGAAAGTTGGCTTTAAAATAACAAATAATATGACAGTAATGACTTGACTCTTTTCCTTTGAAAGCCCAACATACTACTTTGATCATCAGAATTTTCATGGTTGCCTAAATTGTTAACAAATGAGAAGTGCCATAGATAATGCATGCAAAAACCAGAATCAAAAATAGGCAAATGGATATAAAACCAAAGCTGATGTCATCTAGAAATATCGGAGAATCAACCAAGTAGAAAATCATACAATTAGTTTCTTAAGGAGCAAAGACTGGAATCTGTGTGTACTGATTCTACAGGCCCACAGACTCACTGTGTCACCCTGCAGTCTCATTTCAATAAACAGAAAAAAGGAGTTACTCAGACACACTCTTGACTAAAGCTTATGTTGTATAAAGTATTCAATAACCTACATGAAATTTTTAGCGATTATTATTTAGCTGTAATAAAAATCCCTATGTCAAAATAAAAGTTTTCCCTCCATTTTTAAAAATTATTCAATTGGTCTTCAGTTTTCTGCTTTAATGGATGAATCACAGTACATAGAGCAATGGGAATAACTCAAGACCCAGAACTATGTGGTTAAAGCGTATTACCTTGACAATTGAGTTGGAAACTGTGCTTTACCTACAGCACAAAAACAACCAGTGTGAGGCTGATCTGCTTTTAGCTGCAGCAGTAGTGAGATCTCTAGGACCTTCTGCATTTCAGATTCACTTCTATTCTAACATAGTATGCCACACATGAAACCATCCATTTCATGCCTGAGTAATTTTCTTAATGAGAATAAAAGCCTTCTCTCTGCACATACTGCAAATACATTTCAAAAAGCTCAGATTTTAACAAGGAGAATAAACAAACTATCAGACAAGAGATCATAAATTACTTCAGCTGAAAAAAATCTTTAAAAAATGTAGCTCCACATTCTGTTCGTGCATTTCTCTACTTATACTGCATACTTATGGGCGTGTCTAGACAGCCTTTTTAAGGAAATGGCATATGATCTAGCCCCTTCCCATGCTTATGTAGTACCACATTAGTCTTTCCCAGCAAAACAAGAAGAGCTAGATCTACATTTCTGCAAAGCTTCAAAAGCTTCCTGCAGAGGAAAGTCGTGTGGAGAATCCAGTCCTTGTCTGCAGTAGGAAAAATTAACAACAGAAGATAGGAGGGACATGACGATGGATGGACTTGCAGCTTCAGGGCTGGCGTATTTTTCTGGTTTCAGGCCTGTCAATGGATTCTGCAGGCTCTCAGTCAAGCATTTAACCAATACAAAACTAGATGGCAAAGAAGTGATTTGCTGAGCAATCTGAGAGTGCATCCTCCTCACTGGCTGAAAGCTTGAGTGAAATTTCTGCACTTATGGTGCAGAGCAGCTGGTAAGAATAAAGTAACAGAACTTGGAGCTATGTTCCTTACTACTTGACACGCCATTGCTTAGACGCCTGACATTAATGAACACTTTCTACGTCTTCTACTCTAGTACCACTGGAATTTCTTAATTTGTAAAAAATATTTTATGAACTGTCTAAATTAAAATCCCGTATTGGTGTGGTCCTTTGGTTACAGTTGACGAACAATACTGATTCATTACTATTATCCAACCTCGGAGTCTATATTAGGATTTACTCTTATGTAGCATACAGTTCTGAGTTTTGCCGAGTGCTTGGTGTTATGTATCCACCGTCACTCTCATATGGAATAGTCTTCCTTCCCTGCAAATTCTGTGTGTTCCACCTACTCATCTCACCCCCGGCACCCAACCCTCTGACAGACAACCATTTATTCTTTACTAGCTGTACAGTTTTTTCCTTTCCAGAGTATCATACAGTCAAACTCTACAGTAGTTAGCCTTTCCAGGCTTCTTTGCTTGGCAGTATGCATTTAAGTTTCCTCCATGTCTTTTTGTGGCTTGATAGATCATTTCTTTTTATCACTTAAGAATATTTTACTGTACAGATGTACCATAATTTGTTCATCCATTCACCTACTGATGGACATTTTGTTGCCTTCAATGGTCAGTAATTGTGCATTAAACTTCTGCAAACATTCAAAAACAGGCTTTTGTGTGGACTTGCCTATTAAGTTTTCAGGCTTCACTGATACAGGTATAATCCAATGACAGTAGACCTAAGAACACTTCGCTGTAGGCAGCTGCAAAACACTCATTTCAGTTTCTTTTTTTTCTGAAAGCTCCTTAGTATCTGGCTCTCAGCTACCATTTCTGATTGTCAGATAACTTTTGCAAATGTATTTTCTGAAGTTCAGCTATCACTAATGGCAAAAAGAACATCAATTTACTTTAAGGCTGCTTTTATAGGTGAATGTGTTTCTTCCGTTGACCCCACAGAGTTCCGACACGGCCATGGAGAGATAAAGGGGAGCAGAGCACGTAAATGTGACGATTCCTAATTCATTTCAGACACGTCAATATTACTTTCCAGGACTGTAACTTCCCTGTGGGACTCGAGCATATTTTAATGCCTCTACTTCCATAAAGGCACTAGGTAAGCTGAGATCAGAGGTACCATCATTAATGACATCAGCATTCTGACACCGATTTCCACAGCCGGAAGCAGAGTATTTTTCTCTCTACCTGGTGGGCCTATCTTCAGGTGGAGCCTGTCTTCTTTCATCTAAGCATCCAACTCAGCTGTTAGGAGTCGCTTCTGTTCCCTGCCTCCTTGGAATTCATAGTCCCATGTGTGGCGAAGATGTTCGTGGTCACATGGAGCATTCTGCTGTTCAACCTCACAGTGTTCTCCTAGTTCTTTGTGCTTCTGAAGGCCACTTTCTTAACTCAGAATCTCGTATCTGGATGCCAGTACTTTTTCCCTAGCAGCATCTCTGTTCAATGCATCATGGCGGTTGAGATAGAAAAACTAGCTGCTTCTCTGTGTGGGGAGGAAATGTGAGACATTTGGTGCTTTTTTGCAGCAGGTGGTTTTTTAGATTTTCTGCAACAACTGCTTTTCCTGATGAATTCTTCCAAGGCAGAGCTGGACTCCTATCTGAAGCAGAACTGCACTGAAGAAACATGACCAGAAAAATCCTGTAGAGGAAGAGAATGTTTTCTTCTTCCTCCATTTTTAAATTATTCATTTAAAATTCCATATTGTGTGTACATGCCTGTAACAATTGAAAGGAGTCACTTAAAGAGACCTTTGTACACTCAAGTTCATGGCAGCATTAGGCACAGCACCCAAAAGACGGAAGCAATTCAAGTGTCCAAGTACAGATGAATGGATCAACAAAATATGGTATACACTTGCACATACAATGAATATTATTCAGCCTTAAAGCGTGAAATTCCGATACATGCTACAACAGGGATGAACCCTGAAAACATTATGCTAAGTGAGATATGGTAGTCACAGTAAGACAAATATTGTATGAATTCACTTTAAGGTTCCTAGAATAGTCAAACTCATAAAAACAGAAGGGAAAATAGTAGTTTCCAGGGACTCGGGAGAGGGAATGGGCAGTCATTATTTAATGAATCTGGAATTTCACTTTAAGGACATGAAAAATTCTGAAGGTGCACGGTGGTGAGGGATCTACAACTCTGTGAACATACTTAATGCCACTAAACTGCACCTTAAAAGTGATTAACATTAGCTATTTTATGTTCTGCATATTTTATCACATTTAAAATACTGAGGATAATGTAATTGCTTAGTTACTTTTTCATTGCTTAGACAAAATCCCAACACCCAAAGTTAAAGGAAGGAAGGTTTATTTTAGCTCCCACTTTGTAGAGGTTTCAGTCCATAGTTGGTTGTTTCCAAGGAAGGGCGTCATGGCAGAGGAGCATGGCAGGTGACAAACAGTCCATGGCAGGGCAGACAAAATGCAGCAAGCAGTGAGCCTCTCTTTCTCTTTATCTTCCATCTGTCTTACTTTTCTCATTTCTGAGACAAAATACATGACACCCACAAGTTAAAGATGAAAGGTTTATTTCAGCTCAGTTTGTAGAGGTTTTAGTCCATAGTCAACCGGTTCCCACGCAGGGCAGCATGGCAGGGGAACATCATAGAGGAGAATTAGTCCATGGTGTGGCAAACAGAAGACATCAAGTAGGAGTGGTGGTACCAAGCCTGCCTTTCCTCTCTCCTTTAATATCCCATCAAGGATATAAACCTATTGATTGGTGCCACCCACACCCAGGGTGGAGCTTCCATTATCCACACCCAGAACTATGCTAATTCCAATCAGTGGACTGAGTACTACACACCCTTCATTCCAGTATCACACACTCTAGATCCAGCAAGCTCTAAAAAGCCCCACCTATAAGTGCATGAAGTTTTGAGGGGACATCTAGATATAAGCCATAAAAGCAATCATGCTACACAACTAGTACCTTACAGTTAAGACACAATTTGTTGTTTTAGGGTAACCATAAGTTGTAGTCACTCAAATTTTGCTGAAACAGTCTTCATTTATGCTTTATTTCCCAGAACGGTCATTAATAGTGTTCCCCTCACTCACTCTCAAGTGTCTTGGTTTAAGAAACAAGTCACATGATCACTTTACATCTACTTAAAAACTAGTGTTATTTCTTTAAACACTAAAGTGACCTGTCAACAAGCTCACTTACTTTAATTCCTGTGGGTAGAAAGAAGCAGAAAGACATGGTCCTAGACAGCTATTATTTTTGCCTCTCAGCTACCTTTTTATTGTTGGTAAAAATATGAGCAAATATTCTTTGACATCACAAAGATGATTGTTTCAATTAATTCCATCTTCCACCTCACCATGAGAGAATATATCACTTTCTGAGGAAGCCACTGTTCTCCATATGTATTATAAGAGCACCATACTATCATAACCCTTTATTGTTATCAACCCCACAGACCACCAGCCTCTCCAGAGTAGAGTCACATATCTTTAGTACCTAGCACCAGTTGTGGAACAAAACAGGTTTGTTACTGGGTAGGTTCCAATATTCCTGGGTTCTTCCCCTCCTCAAACAAAGAATTGAATGCGGGTGGCAAAAGTAGTTCTAAAATTTTATTTAAAATTATAGAGAAAAGAAGAAAAGGAAAGTTGAGCATAACAATACAAACAGCAAAATGTGTACCACACCTAAAAGGCATGGTAGGGGTTACTATGAAAAGGCATGACAGCCTTGGCGCTGGGTGCACAGACACTGTCTTCCCATGGGAGGGACGGAGGAGGGAGGAGGGAGAAGGAAGATGCTTTCCCTGGCTGCTGCAAAAAGGAAGAGAGAGATCCTGCTTCCGGTGTTGCTTCTATTTATAGAACGGAGTTCCTGTGGAAACTCGGGAGAACTCCCTCCTGTCCATGTGAGAGGGGCAGCGCTTGCAATTGGCACCTTGGGCTGACTTCAGTTTCAGGCTTTCCCCTGGGGCTAACATGGGGTCCAAGCCACTCCTCCAGATCACATTCCCTTGCCAGCCAGCCTTAGCCATGCCCTATTCCTACTTCTTAATATCCACTTCTTGAATCGATATATGGACAAATCATTCAATGATGTTGAACTACTAGTCTTGCTGGGTTCTCAGTTTTGCTTTTAAAAGTATGTAAAAACCCCTGCACACTCTTTCTATTCACTCCCCCCTTCCATTGAGTACATCTATGATCTAAGAAGAGGTTTTCTTTTACTTTATAAGCTACTTAGAAAACTCCATTTTCAATTAAGCTCCATGGATGTAGAGAATATAAAAATTCATCACCCTTATAATCCAGAGGGAGACAGAAATCCAGGGTTTTGCCTCCAATGGTTACTCAAATATGAATGAAACATAAAAACTGGGATAAAGAGGAAAAGCTAAAACCAGGGAGGTCATTCATGTGTTACTATAACATAGAAAGATGGACACTCTCACTCTCTCTCATGCACAAATACACACACACATACACAACTAATAAAATAATGAGATTAGTTTTAAACAGTTACCCCATGATATTCTAAGTGAGGTTTCAGGACAATACCTTGTTGGGGGTCTAGAATAGTAAACATGAAGCTACATTGACAGAACGAGATCATGGTTTTATTTTGATGTGCTGACTTTTGGTTGCCTGGGGTAGGGTGGCTCAGTTACTGGTTGTCACCACTGGCCCCAAAAGAGCACAGTGATCTTGGAGTAAAATCACCCCACACAACATTTGCAATTCCTCATTTAACTGTTTTCATCATCTACCCTATGGTGAATGGTTCTTTCTTACTTCTGGGGATATAAAAGTGAATTTTAAGAAAATGTAGGCAGTAGACTGAAGTTACTCCATTTGTTTTTAGCTCTTCTCTCATTTTCTAACTCCAAGTATCAGAGGCAAATACAAGATGATTTTATTCAATAATCAAGACTAATGCAATTTCTGAGTGTAAACACACTGATAAATTTATTACTTAGGAACAGAAGACATCTTATCATATCTGCTTTAGTCGTTTGCAAAAAAAAGGAATCAGACAAGCACCAGGGTATGAAATAAGTGATGGGAGTAAATTCAAGCGTATTCTAATTTTAATCTCCAATAAGCAGATAATTTCTATGTTTATAATCTTTAGAAAGAACACTATAAAAGATATAGAGGAAAGAAAAATTCAGCAAAAATGCAAGTATACAGCTAATTCATCTGACAAGTGAACCAGCCAGCCAAGGGCTATCGTTTCTGACAGGACTATTTTCTTCCTATGTACCATGGCTCCTGGAATGGGTAAGCTACCTCAGACATCAGTTGGGAGAACCATTTTAAAAATAATTTTCCTAGTATTTTACTTTGATTATTAACCCAAATCCAAGGAATATTTTTAGATTCAGTCATAGAGAGATGGGTGCTCGGCAACTTTTATTTATTTGCTTAATGTGTTTTCTGGCAATTTCAACTGTGAACCTATAATATCCATCTGTTTGAAAGGGTAATTGGTTAGCAGCTAGATCCTTTATTTTTACAACATATCATCCAAAGTCTATCTCAACCTGCTTTGAAATAAATATTGTAGCTCAGCCTCTGATGGACTATATTTTAGATGTGTGTTAAACATGATGGCTTGCCACTCAACATTAACTTCCATCCCCTTCAAGTGTGTATTCCTCTCCTCTGGGGTTAGAAGCCTATAAACGGTTCCCAGAGTCTCTTCTGGCTAGAGTCCTGGGCACAGATGAGGTTCTACCAGTGAGATTAGTTGGAAAAAGAAGGAGATGGAGGGTAACCAAGGCAAGAGGGAAGAGGAGGTATCCAAGGATGATGTTTGTTAGTTTGTTTCTGTTGTTGGTAGCAATATTCAGTTACTAGCTTCCTGGCATGCAGTGCCACTTTGCAGGAGCTCCTCTGGTCACTGGAACACAGCCAAACAGTGTATTCTTGATGTCCGCAGCTCCCGCGGTGGCCACACTACCAGCCTGTGGCAGTGGGGGCAGCAACCCTGGAGCCAATTCAGCCTACTGCCTGGGAGTCATCATACAAGGCTCAGCCAAGATCCTCTCCTCTCTTCTAAGGGGCAACCTTCCCTTCCAATCTTCTTGAAAGCACCTACCTCATTTCCACAAAGTCCTGTTCTGCTTAAAGTAGTTCAGAAAGTTTCCCTTATCTGCAACCTGACTGATATGAGAACTAGAAGAGAGAGATGTGAGCATTCAATACACCAAGATGTTTGGAATGCATTAGCAGAATCAAGAAAATGGAAAAGGCTGTGTTTACCTGGCATCCACAGCAATCCAATGAGGAACAAACCAGACCATCTAGGACTAACCAAATCAGACCAACGACACTTTAGGGCCTAGGAGAGAGGCTAAAACATAATTACAAAGAATGAGGAACAATCGGGTAGACCCCTGGAGAAAGAATGAAAAAGGAAAGAGCAACAAAGGAAAACAAAAAATAAAAGCACCCATGTGAGGAAGAGGGTCACACATCACGTCCCTCATAGACGTTGAAAGGGCAAAGCACCACCCGTGAGGCCATTTCCTGCCACTACTCTGCAACCCGGGTGTCACCGCATCACAGTGCCGGGCCGGAGCTTCCCAAACAGAGACCACGAGCCTTTCCCCATGAGAAACACGAAGCAGTTCATTCTGACAACTCTGTAGACTCACACTGAATGTGTGTGTGTATGTGTGAGAGAGATACAATAAGAGAGCTGGACATACCTATAACACGAATTTTAAACAAAAATCCCATGAGATTTTAAAAAGGAAATTAAATTAGTCCGAAGTTTTTGTTTATTTGGTGCATTATGGTGCCACCCAGGGCTTTGTGCATGCTAAGTCCATGCTCTAACACTGAGCTACACCCCCAGCCCCATGTGGCTTTAAAGTCAGACAAATAAACCAAAGTGCCGAGGAATTAATCAATTATGATAAATATTGGTTTAGTTTCTGATCAGCTAAGAGTGCAATTTTCTTCTTATAATTCAATTGTCTGGGGAAAAAAGGCCTAAGGTAAGACATTGACACAAAACAAGGTTCTACTTACATTGTAAGCTTTACATATGAGAAGAGAAGAATACGTCTCATGTTCTAGGCCTACTTCTCCAGCCTCAGTTACACACCATTGTTACCTTCTTCGAAGACATCTGCCCTCTCCTACCCTAAACACACAGCACACAGGCACACAGGCACGGACTTCACTCTGCATTAAATGCTCTTTCTTCATATCACTGCCTTGAGCAAGCATCCCTGACCTTCCTTTCCCAAGTCAGATTCCCTGTTTCTGACTTTGTCCACTTGTAGTTGCTGAAACAGCATACCACCAACAGGGTGATTTAGAAGGAACTGATGTTAATTTATCTCACAGTTCTGGAGGCTGAAAGTCCAGCGTGCCATGCCAGTATCTGACAGTTGGCATCTGGTGAGGGACTTGTTGCCAGGAACACTGCAGAGTTAGTTCTCTAGAGATGGAGGGCATCACTGGGCACGATGGAGCAAGCTTGCTAAGTGGGCCTCTCTTCTTCTGATATCAACTCATTAAACCTAACTTGCTCCCAAAGGCCCTGCCTTCAAATACCATTGACGTATGACTTTGGGGACTAAGTTTCAATATGAAATTTGAAGTTTACATACACAGACCTTGACATTTTTCCTATATAGTTTAACACAGGTTTAATTATAGGTTTACCTATTTATTACCAGCAGACATGAATTCTGCAAGAAAAGGGGTCAGGCTGTATTTCTGGCTTTTAGTGCCTCCGATGCCTTAGAAATGATGAGACCTGGAAAGCTGAATGAATGAATGACATTGCTGCTTCCTCCCCAAAGTCCCAATACTGTACTCCATTTCTAAATCATGACAGATAGTCTCCACCTTGTCTAACTCCAGGAATTATTATCACATTATCAAGATTATACTTTTGAAAACATTAGCAAAAGCTCATTAAGCAAATGTTTAAAATCTGTTTTTGAATTTCAGTTGATCAGTTTCTCCTTCCCTCCACTATCTACCTCACTATTCTGTCCAAAAATAGTCACAGGTGGCCTCTTTAAACTATATACGTCCAAAGTCTGTCCGTGATGGAGGAGAGGCAAGTGTGACAAGCTCCCGAAGAACACTGACTACTACAGGATTAGGGAATGACCCATTTACTCAAATATTCAACTGAAGAGGCAATTATGCATCAGCCCCTTCCCAGCCCCCTGGGTATGACAGTAAATTAACATACTTTTACTTACTGTTATAACCACTCTTTATGACTGTCCACTCTTTATGATTGCTCACAATGTGCCAACAGCCTACTGAGCATTTTACATGCATCAGCCCATTCACTCCTCACACCACCGGAGAAAGTACCATTATCCCCATTTCACAGTGGGACAGGGCTCTGAGCAGGGCTTCACTCTGGCTTATATGGTTCAACTTGCCTTCCTGGAGTGGAGGGAGTTTCTCTGGAGAAGAAGAAATTACCCAAAAAGAACAATATTACCCTTTTTGAACACCTCTTAGCTAGGGGTTTTATGTAACTTCCCCTCTTGTGTCGTGCAGAGCATCACAAAAGGCAAAGGACCTTCGATTGTCCATTTAGCATCACTGTTCCTTCAGCCTTACCAGGGAGCAAAGTACGGTGAATGGGCTCAGTATTTAGTCCCTCTGCTCTGTCTTTAAATTCTCCAGTTACCTTAATACTTTCATGCCGCTCTTTTCAGAATACTTCCTAATTTATCTATGAGTAAAAACAGAAGATTGCACAGACAAGTGCTCACAGCCTAATTTAACAATCCATTATACCACCGGCTAATTGCAATGAGTTTGCACTCAGTTCCTATTTAAAAAATAAAAATCAGCACATAAACATGCAGTAAACACAAGGATCCAGTTTCATTTTTCTCTCGATGCTTATTTCCTGTGCATTGCCAAGCATGTCTGGCTTGCGTCTTCTTCCAATCAATGAGAGTCTTTATCACAACATGCTTCAATTTTCAGAGATTAAGTCTATGTTCTTTCAAATAAAACGCATCAAAGTATTTGCATACCCACCTCTCAGAAATAATACGGGTAATGTCTAATTAACACCTCTTCTTTACAGTCCTCTTAATCTCAAGAGAGATTTGACTTTAGAAAATACACTGAAACAGAGAACTGAGATTCACCGGGCACCCCCTCCCCACCACCTTCCATTTTAAGGCAGAACTAGTTAACCGTGGAGACAAAGCATGTTCAGTGTCACCATCTTTCTGCTAAGTAAAATTCTATTAGAACCTCTGAATTACCTTGGTGCTTTGATTCTTTTAAGATACAAGCAGAGAAAGGCAGATTATTTCCAAAGAACAGCACTACAGTCATTGAATTTTTCTAGAACACAATTTGTTTTGAATTAGGAAAAGTGTCTATAGAGAGTTCCCCTTACAAATCTGTGCTTAAAGCAGAGGTTCTCCGGAGCAGGCTCCTTGGCGAGGTACCGTCCAAGCGGTCAAGGTCTCCTTGAAACAAGCTACCTGCAATCAAAGGCACCAGAGAGCTGTTTTTCTGCCTCTCAGGTCACTCTCCTCTCTGGGCATCTGTAGATCACCACTCACAACACTAGAACTGTTCACACTGCATTTTCAGCCAGGCACCAAGAACGGAAAAACCTACAGCCCTCCCTTGGCGAACTTCAAAACAAATTAACCATTCCTTGGCCAAGAAAGTAAAGGATTCAATCCGCTAACGAGTCACATAAATAACAGTAGTTTTAGCTGCTGAAACAAAAAGTTAAATGTCAATTGTTATCTGTAAGATGACCTATAATTTTAATCTCAAAGGCATATTCTAGGTCTTTCCCCACACAAAATTTCCAATGTCCATTTCAATTCACCCCCATCGACGACTATGAAGCTTTGCCCGTAGTTATCTATGCAGCCTTAACTACTCTTCCCACAGAAAGTATGATGCGCTTGTTCGACCCAAGTCATCTAAAAAGAAACACACATATCGCGTAACAGCACGACAAATCCCAACGTCCTGCTCAGGCAGCCCTTGAAAGCAGGATTTTCATCGTCAGCTCTGAAAACTTTCTGGCTTCAAGTTACCTGCGCTTGCTGCCTCCCGCTAGCCAAACATCGGTGCCGAGTGCAGCGTTGCAGAGAAAGACACACGCGCACGCCACCAGTTCGTGCTCGCCGGCAGCCGCCGAACACACCCCTGCCCGGGCTCCGAGGCGCCCTCGCCGCCGCCGCCGGACCTGACGCGCGGCCCCAAGCCCTCCCCGCGCCGCAGGCTCGCCCGGCGGGCTCCGGGCCAGGCGCGGGAGGGGAGCGGTCACCGGGGCGACCGGAGCGGCCGCGGAGCAGCGGCAACCGGCCGGGCGCGGAAGGCCGTCTCACCTCCCGGGCCGCAGACGCCGCCGGCGCGGCCGGCCTCTCCGCAGTCTCGGGCGCGCAGCCCCGGCCCCGAGGAGCAGTCGCGGCGCCTTCCCGGGGACGCGAAGCGGCGCCGCCTCGCCTCCGGGCCGGGCTGTACCTGCCGCAGCCTCCACCCCGACCCGTTTCGGAGCGTGAGGACGCAGGAGCAGGAGAACCGAACAGACGGAGGGCGCGAGGGCGCGCGGGCCGCGGGGGCGCGCGGGCCCGGCCGAGAAGTTGCCGCCAGGCCCGGAGGCCGCCCGCGCCCAGCCTCGCCCGGGGCCTGGCGCAGGCTGCCCCGCCGCCCGCCGCGGCCGAGTCCGGGCCCCGCGGCCGTGCCCGCCTCGCCGCCCCTCGCCGCCCCTCGCCGGCCCTCACCTCTCGGGAGGCGGCGCGCCGCTCCGGCTGTCCGGGACGCGTCCGCGGCGCCTGCCGGCGGGGTCCCCGGCGAGGGGCGGGAGGCTCGCTCGCGCCCTCCCGATGTGCGGATCGCGGTGACCTTCGCGCCTCCGCCCCTCGTCCTTCTCCGCCGCCGCGGCGCGGCCGTCCGGCGGGGAGAGGACAGCGGGCAGGTACACCTGGTCGGCCCGGAGGACAGCGACACAGTCTTTTCCGTGTGATAGTCGCAACACTTACTTCAGCCGAAACGTCCCCGCAGGGTCCACGGGATGGCTGAAGACCAGCGGGGCCTAGCGCAGGGTGCGCTGCCAGGCGCTCAGATCTTCCACTAAAACCTGATGCTGAATGTTAGGGATCAAAGCCGCATCCACGGGAGGGCAGGCGGGAATTCAGGAGTTTTTACCTCCTGTAGGACACAGACACCCAAGCCATGACATCTGTAGTAGTACGATGAACTGCTTTTTTGGCAGATCTTTACTAATAACCTCCAACCCCTTAAGTAAACAATTTAATTGTCATCAGGGATATGTAAATTTGTACAAATGTTTATCTGCTGTCCTTTGCATATGAGGTTGATATGCCTGGTCGGCCGGGAGGGGGACTTCCTGATGAGTTGTTCTACTAGATGCGGACACTCTGTTATGTGGCTCACATAGACAGTGGTATATGTAAAGTGCTACTACCAGAGCTGGCAGAGATCAGTACAGAGTTTCTGATTCTGGAACAGTTTTCTACTGTCATAGTATATTAGGGTATGGAAGGGTAATTTTAGGCTTGGGCATCTTTTATCACCATACCAAAAGTAATCAAATAGAAGTTTCCTTTTCTGAAAACGCCTCAATCATTTAAAAGGGGGAAATTTTTCTTAAGCCTAGCCTTACATAGTCTTGAGTCGAACGTCAGTACGTGGAAATTCAAGGTAGCTGTGACTAGAGTATAGAGGATCCATCTTAGGTACTACAATTTTCTAATGGTGCAAGACAAAGCATACTCATATGGGATAGTGCCTGGAACATAGTAGGTACCTAGTAAATACCCACTGAAGGAACGAATGAAATCTAAGCAGAAAGTGGCCTGCTTTAAATTTTGCAGGAGAACACAAGGGAAATCAGTTATAGGTGAGATGATCAGGGAACACTTCCTGGAGATGGTAACTGGTGTGGGATTTTGTTATAGACAGGGGTGAGAAAGAATGTTTGGTGCAATTGTAAGGTATGATACTGGCAGAGCTTCTTAACCTGTTGTGGGAATAGGCCCCTCTAAGAACGTGAAAGTCTGGAACACTTTATGTAATAAACAAGTGGTAAAAATATTTGTGTATGTTTTCTGGGCATTTACTGACTAGCTAAAGCAGATCTGCAGATTCTCTAAAGTCTGTGGTTTTAAGTTACCAATTTCTTGTTTGGAAGCAGGGAAAATAAAGGGACTGTGTTAGTAAGCTTTCTGTCACTGTGACAAGACACTTGAGATGAATAGTGTATGAGAAGGAAAGGTTTATTTTGGTTCACTGCCTCAGAGATTGCTTTCCATGATCATTGGCTGTCTTGGTTTTGGGCCTATGGTGAGGCTGAATACGATGGTGGTGGGTAGTACATGGTATCAAACTTCATGGCTACCAGGAGGTAAAGAGCAGAAGAGGAGGGGTAGTGGTCCCAACATCCATCCTCTTGAGAACACCTGTGACCTTACTACTCAGGGACCTAACTTCCTCTAGGCCCCATCTCCAAAAGGTGTCACCACCTCCCAGCAGTGCCATGGGCTGGGAACTGATCCTTCAGCATGTAAATCTTTGGGGGACATTTTAAGATCCAAATCATGGCAGACATTATTTTAGTTGCAGCTTTGTTAAGAATTGTTTATTTCCATGGCCATCAGCAGAATTTGGGTCATGGCTTTGGAGGCAGAGAAGTGTGTGCTACAAGGAAAATTTGTACACTAGAGAAATATACCAGACTTTTAACAGTTTATGTTCTTCTTGTAGGTGAGAATTTCTGCTTCAGCAAAAAGGAAGAAGGATTAGATGAAGAAGGACTATCTAAATCATTGACAGCGGCTGATGCTAGTGTGTACATGAGTTATTGTATTGTTATCTCATTTCCGATGCTTGACATTTTTCATGAATAGCATTTTTAACGAATTTTTACCTGTGGG
The DNA here is from genome assembly GCA_004026905.1 of Hystrix cristata. Classification (NCBI taxonomy): domain Eukaryota; kingdom Metazoa; phylum Chordata; class Mammalia; order Rodentia; family Hystricidae; genus Hystrix; species Hystrix cristata. The sequence goes on along the minus strand of PVJO010012807.1, from coordinate 18,634 downwards.
TAGTCATAACTAATCCTATGGCATTTCCTAACTTGAGTTGTTAGAATGGAGCATCTGTATATAAAAAAAGAAATGAAAAATGAAACAATATACAGATTCCAGTGATGGTATATATAAGATTGTTATGAATAAGTAGAGTCTGTTTAGAAACAAAAGATTCTTTCTTAGAATAAATTATAATATGTGCTAGCTGTAGTCTGCACAAAAAGTAGACCACTATGGAACAATGAGCAAGTAGTCCCTGTTTCTTTCTAAATTTACACTTAAATTCATTTTATATTGCTTGGCTAATTTCCTTTATATTATGTATATAATTATATAATTTATATTTATAAATGATATATATGATACATTATTACTCGTAATACTATTATTACTCTATATACTATATATGATTATATGTCATTATGCCATATGTTATTATTGCTCGTATTTACATATACACACTATAGCTAATTCAATTCCTTTATCAGCTAACTCTTTTCTTTGGGACATCTGTCCTGGGGGGCAGCAGGTGGCCGTTCAGGAGCCTTGGAATTCTTGCCTGTCTTACTGCCACCTTCTGGGAATAGCAGGCTCAGCAGGATCTCACATGCAGACTGGCACTGTCCCTCATGACTAATTAGATGAGGGATCGGTGCCCACCCAAAGGAACTGTCTAGCTTGCCTCGTCTGAGGCAGCCACTAAGGAAACATTGCCAAGTAGTATTGGACAATGGCGATGTGGCCCAACCAGCCCTCTTTCCGCAGGTGCCTCAGAGGCAGGACCTGGAATTGAACCCAGGTGGGGAACACTACGGCACATGCACTCTAGAGCGCTTTGTTCCCTGCCTTGAGAGAAGCACAGTGCTAAACCGAGTTGCATGCATGACTGCGTCACACTGTAGGGAGCAGCAGGTGCCTTGGTCACCGAGGAGCTCACCCTCCCGAACCTCCTGGGACGCCGTGTTTCTTCGTGAAACATTCAGGACCTTCTGAGTTGTTGATGGTTGTGGAGGCCACTGCTTGTTTTTCCTTCCTTGCTCATGCAGCTTCTCACTCGGGCGATGCCAGTGCAGGCCAGCTGTTTCTCTCCTCTACAATCTGAACTGACAGCCCTGCAGCCTGCCGATCTCTTACAGCACTGTCTCGGCAGGAAGTGGAACAGTGACTATTCTTTTCATGGCTTTATCCCATATGGGGGTCGTTTCACCTTCTAACAAAAACATAAGACGTACCTTCTCAGAAATTTTATCTTGTATTTCTGCAAATCAAGTCACGCTTTCTAACTTTCTATTAGTAAAATAAATATTTTTCTACAAAAACATTTTATGTGATCTCTTATGAAAATTATATATGGAGTTTAGCAGCTAATATTTTAAACCATTTATTCGGTGGAAGTATGGAACAAAAATACAGTCGATGAATACTAAAACCAAATTATTTCGGGGCCCTTCTTGGGGTCATTACCACTTCTCCCTGTCTTATTTTCTTTAAATAATAAAACAGATTTTTTAAATGTACATAAAAGGGTTGGGGATTTAGCTCAGTGGTTAAAGTGCTTACCTTGCAAGCACAAGGCCCTGAGTTCAATCCCCAGCACCAAATAAATAAATAAGTAAATGTACATAAGAATATCTGAATGGGTAATGTGAATCTCTTTTGGTCAAGGATGTCTTTTCTATTTTAAATTCTCATGAATTTGTTGCTAGTCTAGGGTTCTTTTGCTTGATTGCTGGACATCACAGGTTGAATATGCTGGGTGCTAATCTCTGCCACTGGACTTTGTTGGCTGCTGGTCTCTGGAACTCTTCAGTGTTTACAGCTCTGAGTGTTGATTTATTTTTCTTTGGAAATAATTGCTGTGTCTACACTACTCAGAATAAAAACCCAAAGTAGATTTAAAGGACTTCGGGTGCCCACACTACCTGAGAAATAAATCAGCAGCAGGTTTATAGGAACACCAGAGTGAGTCTTTAGTTTAACAGGGCCTGTGTTACAGTGCACAGGAGGGAGCCCTCCTAGACTAAAACCCAAGAAATTGCTGGAAAGTGCTCCTTATATAGTAACTGCAGGCCTTTATCAGTGAGGACCAGGGATGAAAGCTTGCTTTGAGTGCCGGGTATGCAAATAAGGGGCCCAGATCCCTCCCTTCCTGATCTCAGCCACTTCAGGTTGCCCTCTCCCTTCTTCAAAAAGGCAAGAGTATCCTGTGACATAGAAGGAGTGAGGAAGGGCCACCCTGCTACCTGTCTGGCTGCTCTCATGGAGAATAGAGAATGGCAGTTTGATAGCCAGGCAAGACACTGAAGCAAACTGTCCCACTCCTTGGGGTACAAGGATGAGCAAGGGGAAGCAAGGGCCAGGGGCGTGAGAGCCCCAAACCAAGCCATCTCCCCCCTCCAGCTGGCATGAGAAAAATGAGAGGTTCTTTTCATTTGTCTCAAATTTAGTTGACTGGTGTGAATGAATTTACCGTTTTTCATTTTTTAGGTCTTCTTTTCTAATTTTTTATTCTTATTAGTACATGTCGTGCTATATAATGATTACATTCATCTCCATATCTTATTAAGTAGCACAAATCCCATATTGTGGGACTCTGCACCCCTCACAGCCTGGGCTCAAACTACCTTTGTGGGTCCAACAAAAACCTTGAGATTTCTTGAGCTTATGCAGCCCTAAGCACCACACTTCTAGTCTCTTAAAAGGCAACATTTATGTAAGAAATTCATGCAAGTGCTTCTCCTAGAGCGGTTGACCATTATCTAACTTGTTTTATCCTCATTGCCTATCACAGACGCAGCATTTAGAACACAATGCGTGTATTTGAATTGAGTTTGCGTATATTGCCTTAACCCTCCAAATGCGCTGTATGATGCTTGTGTCTTTGTTTCATTCATTTCACCTTTGACTACCTACCATATTCAAGGCTCTGTTCTGAGTACTGGTTCTTAGCCACTTTAGGTGCTTATCTATTATTGATGTGATGGAGACTTTAAAAAATTGCTGTTTTTAGCTACATGTCTCTTCCTTTTTAAGTGCTCCCACATTTTTGAGTGCTTTTAGCTGGATTAGCATAAGGGTGTAGGACCTCTCACCACAGGGTAGAGGGGTGAGGTTAGTTTCAGATTATAGGAGGAAATTGTGAGGCGCTCCAGTCTCCCCAAAGTGATTGCTCTCTCAGACTGTAGAGCAAATAGTCCAATAGCCAAAGCTCAAGCCTCATGGCCACCCAGGATAGAAGGGATTTCCCACAACAAACCGGTCAGACTGGTTTGGGGATGAAAGAGCTCACAGCTGTTTATAATGTGAATCAGCGCAGTTTAGAAATGAGCGTGCTAAATAGAGCAGTCTTTGGCATCTCATGTGCTGACTGCACAAACGCTAACCCTTCCCTTCGCCAGCGCTTTGGCGACAGAGAGGGTGGAGCCGCTCCCTTTGTCTGAGGAAATGGGATTCTCCACACTCATAAAAGCTGGACGGGTGCTTGCAATGTGATAGGGTTTTATAAGCCAAGAAGAGAAACAACCTGTTCGCTCTATCTCTCTGAGCTATGTGAAAAATAGACTTGCCAGATCGCAATGTTTCTCAAGCACTATTCCTCCTTCCTCTGCTTTTCTCTCTACAAGGTTTTCCCACAACCTCACCCACCTTTCTCTCTGCAGACAGGAACTGTGTGGACGTCTCGAAATTCCTTGCCTCTGAATTGGTCTTCTCATAAACCTCCAGGAGGTCACACTCTGGCATCTTGCTTGGCATCTCCATCAGGGTGACTCAGTATATTTGGACCTGAGGCCCTGGGCCCTCCCTGGACCTAATCCAGATATTCCCGTTTCTTCTGTGAATCCGGGTCCTCCAAGTCACCTAGCACATCCCTACACTCTTGCTTCTCTTTGCCTCGCTATCCCACTGGCAGCCACCATCTGTTGGTATCCTATTTGTAATACTTTTATTTACCTACATCTTTCCCTTCTTGTTTCTACCCAGTTATATATGTCCACTATTTCCCAGCTAGATGATTGTAATAATGTGTCATCTGATTCCCTAACTTTCAAACCCTTTTTTTCCATGAAGCTTTTTACATTTTTTTAAAATTAACCTCTTTGTCCTGAGTACTTAGCAACTCTTTGTCCATGTCCCTCTCATCATACCACTAACCTTCATAAAATGTATTCACTCATTTATTTATCTAACAAATAATCATTAGACATTTATGTGCCGGGCACTGTGCTAGGAAAACAGTGGTGGGCAAAACTGATAAAATACCCACCTCTATGGCACCTATAATCTAGTGGGACAACAGACAATCCAATCATCATAACTATCATGCATAAAATGCTTAATCTCAAACTGAAACAAGTGTTCTGAAGGAATCTTTTGAAGGAATACAGAGCTGGGGTGAGAGCTCAGCTGTCCCACCTCTCTTCTAGGGCAGGTCAGGCAACAGGGTTCAACCTTGTATCCTCCAAGTCTAGCTCGGAGCTGCGCACTTACAGATATTCAATATGCTTTTGTTGAGGGAACATCTTCATCTCTTCCCAGCGTAGAAGTGTGTGGTCTTTTCTGTTCTGCATACTGTCGCTCAAGCTATGTTCTTTTATTTCCATTTTCACAAATCCATGGGTCATCTCTCTCCGAATATATCCTGTTTTCTTTGCCAGCAGGACAACGTGTAAATACTTGTATCCTAGTAGCATTATCAATAGCATTCCTTACTTTTTATGGAAAACGTTCTTATACTGTATACACTTTTATAAATTGCTTTTATCACCAGCACAAGCCATGATCTTTCTTCCTTATAGTTCAGAGTGTTTACTGTAGATGTAAGACAACATAGTTTATTTCATTTCATGGGAAACTAGGTTATGCTCCAGCTGTCCTTTGCATCATTTCCTCACTTCCTGGCCATTTTGAAGCTATTTGAATATTACTTCTGCATCCTTTCTCTTAGCTTCTGTAATGTCGCTCTTTCATTGTCTCCTATTTATAATCCTGTAATTTTTGGAGTCAGGTTTTTAAAGTGAGTGACACGTCTCTTAGTATATTGTCTCTATTTTTTTTCCCAGGGCTATTATGTAATTATTTTCAAGAAGAACTCTCAGACAGAGAATCTCAGGTCTGATTTGTGTGTACATTTTTTAGCTTGGAATGGAGAGGGCATGGGAAAGGTGACCTTATGTGACACAGTAAGAAAATAAAGACTGCAAAGAATAAATAATAAGTAAATAAATTCCACCAGCAGAGAATGTGCTATATAAATAATGGAACAGCTACATGTAGAAAAATACAGGCAAGATTCTGAAGATAATAAGGATCTGGAAATATATAACATAAATTGAAAAATATTTTGTTTCCAATTTTGTAAGTATTACATATTTACACATATGTACAGGAAAAATATTGGATAAGTATAGCAAAATATTGCTATCAGTTTTCTCTGAGTGATAGACTTTTCATTTTTATTTTCTTCTTTTTTTTTAAAGGGAAAGACACTATATTTAGTTTGAGAGCAAAACAAACCCCTGTTTATAGCCACAACTCCTGCCTCATAGATTTGTTTGATGTTTTATTCCTGCTGTTATGTTGAAGTGCAGTTCTTATCTTCTGCAAACAAACAAGACAAAACTACTAAACTCTAGTACTGCATGCAGAGTTGTAACAACCAGTGTTCTATATCCCTGGTCAAGTGAGAGTTGAGTTGGATCATCACGAAGTCCTTCACCATTCGCAGAATGGTAAACATTTCTCTTGGGTCTGGAAAGTTGAAAATAAAGACATTATTTGGTGCCTACTTTGTTGTATTCATGTATGACCTAAAGAGTCAGTAGAAAATTTCTATTGTCCAAGCTGGATTTCAAAGGACTGGATCATCATCATCATCATCTATATACGTATATGTGTGTACATGTATATGTATATGTGTATATATATGTATATGTATATGCATATCAATAATGATTGTAGTGGCTTTTGCAGAGTCAAAGCTGGAAATAACACAAATTGCTATCCGTAGATGGGCACATAAACAACTCGTGGTTCATCCACACAGTGGCCTCTGATGGCTCTACTATTGACGAGCAACAGCACACATGAAAGCCAACATGGTTATACTGATTGAATATGCTCTTCAAAAAAAAAAAACCCTATATATTGAGTGATTACAGTTTTGTCACATCCACCTGTCATAAAGTGCATGGGCTGCTTGGAATGTAAGGACAGGAAGCGATTACAAGTGGGCACTAGGAGAGTTTCAAAGTGATTTTGTATTTGCTCATCATCACCATTGGGGTGATGGTTTTTAGGGTCTACAAAGCCTATAGCCATGCCATACTACACGCTGTCCCTCCTCACTATATGTGACCGTATCAAATACTACATTTTGGTTTTGTGTTCATTAGCTAAGAATGAATAATCATTTGTGTGCATCTAAAAGCTGCCACCTGCTATGAATCCACCACCACCACCACCCCAGAGGTTATAATTTGAAACCAACGTTCCTATCTTTTAAGGAAAATTATTGTGGAAATTTCTGGAACATCTCAGTATTCCCTATTTAAATGAAAATGATATAATCAATCCAGGAAAGAAAAGCATCCTAAAATTTCTCAGCTTTCTAGGTGTAAATGCCCCACAGTACAACTTCAGAGAAGATGATACTTCAAATGGAAAAGACCCCTTGGCACTGTGATTGCCACTTTGAGGTATCCAAAGTGTCAATGTACATATGTTGCTTTAAAATTTAAAATGTCACCAGTGCCTAAAATCAGAGAAAGCGTTCCTATTTTTTCTTTTGTTGTTTCTAAATAGCACATTGAATCACCCCGAATGGTACATGAGTGTAAGCTCAGCATTCTGGGCAACTGAGGCAAGAGCACGAGGTAGAATACAACTTGATCCATTTGGTGACGTAGTGAGACCCTTAGTGGGTGTCTGAAAAAAAGTCTGAGGTTGTAGTTCAGTTTGAAGATGTGGGGTTCAAGCTCCAGAACTGTGAAAGTAAAATCTAATAAGTAAATAGACGATAGTTAAATAGATAAAAAGATACAAGACAGAGGCTAAGATAGATAAAAATAATAATTAAGTAAATAGCCACTCTTTTATTTCACTATGAAGAAAAGATGGGCCTTAGAGGTCTTTATGGGGGGCTCAGACTGTGGACCCCGAGGCATGACCTCACTGAGCTCATTTGTCCAGAGACAGTCAACAGTCAACATGCTGAGCTGCCTCCTCACCTCGCCAGGCTGTAGGCTCGGGACCCACAGCAAGGAAAGCACCTTTGAACATCTCTGCACGACTGAAAAGATGGCTGACTCTATGCAGATGCCTTAAGCCATGTTACAGGAGCCACAGACTGCCCGGGGTGTTCTCCCCAGGCATGACCGTCAGGTGCCGTGAGCCACCAAGGAACCCCGGGCAGGCCTCCCCAGGCTGGGCCACCAGCCACACAGAGATGCCGAAGAGCCCAGAGAACATCTCCCTAGGCCCAGCCACCGGCACCTAAAGACACCAGAAGGCCGAGGGGAGGTGTCCCCAGGCCTGGATACCAGACATCAGATGCACCAAATAGCCCAGGGAAGGTCCCCTTAGGTCCAGCCGCCAAGTGTCATGAGACCCCAAAGCCAGCTACCAGGTTCCCAGAGCCAACGAGAAGCCCAGGAGAGTTGTTCTCAGTTATGACCACTGATCAGCTGAAAAAACTACAAGACGTCTTCCTGGGCCAGGCTACCAGCAGCACAAAGACTCCAAGGAGCCCAGCGCAAGTTGCACCAGACACAGCAACCAAAAGCCCAGAAACATCAAGGAGTGCAGGGTGGGAGACCAAAGGCCAGGCCACCAAGCACCCAGACATGCGAAGGATCCCAGGGGAGAACTTCACAGGGCTGCCATACGGTGCCCATAGTCACCGAGGCGCTCTGGAGAGGTCTTCCCAAGCCTGGCTGTGGGGCATCCTGGGACACCAAAGAGCCCAAGGAGGTGTTCCCATGGGAGGTCTTCACGGACCTGTCCGTGAGGTTCCTAGAGTCACCAAGGCACCCAGGGGAGGTCTTGCTAGGCTTGGCCATGAAGCATCCAGGGACATCAAGGAGACCAGAGAAGGTCTTCCCTGTGATGTCCACGAGGCACTCAAGGACACCAAGGAGTCCAGGAGAGGTAGTCCAGGAGGAGCCCGGAGATTCCTAAAGACTCTAAGGAGCCCAGCAGAGCTGTTTCCAGGCCTGCCCACGAGGCACCTAGAGACACCAGGAAACCCAGCCGATGTCCACCCTGGCCCAGCCACCACTGTGAGTCCCCTTGCACAACTCCAGCCCTTCTTCCTGAGTAGGTGGGAATGGGATCATGAGGGACGGCCCTCTGGGGCAAGAGCAGGTGCTGGGAATTTGCAAGCCTGATGTCCTTTCATGGTCACACCCAGAGGGGCTGGTAGGTGGGTAAGTCCAGTGCCCTGTGTTAATCCGCAGCTCCAGAGTCAACTCCTGTCCTACCAGAGTAAAATCCTGTGACACAGGTAATATGTGTGGTCTGGGAAACAAAAGGTCACCTGGGGCCTAAAAGCCTGAATAAAGGGCAGACAGGCCCTGATGCTTTCTGCTGGCTGACGGATACTGTCCATACAGAAGACATTGAATTGGAGCAGGTCATGGGATTCTTTATGCCGTTTGCCTGGACAAGGCACCAGCACTCTATGATACCAATGGGCTGGCTCAGCTGTTGGGTAAGGGTAGGGATAGAGGGGATTCCTACCAGGGCTTAGAGAAGGATCATGAGTGCCCTGGGGCCCAGATATCACCCCTAATAACTCATTCCAGGACTGAATGGACAGCCATCCCCATGTCCTGCCCCACTGACATCCTCTTTGTCCAGCCCCCAGTTTGACCAGGTGCAAGGTTGTGGTCCAGCTGTCGTTGGGAACATCAGAGAAGGGACATTGACACTCTATCGCTTCCCTTTTTGTGATGGTTGACATTTTATCATTTCACATCATTTTAACTTCCGCACCCAGGTGCCCATGTGGCACTGGGCTGACTGTCCTTCCACCCTTTTGCCAGCTCTTACACCACATCAGATTACCAGAGCAGTGTTCACCAGAAACATCAAGGCCTCTTGCTACTTTGTCTGTTTCTCGGTCACTTGCTGTTTTTTTAAAGACCAACACCCTGGTTCCTACGGATCAGGAGCTGGGGCTTCTTTGGGCTGCACCACATTCTGAAAAGGAAGAGGTAACCACAGCCATTCAGCCTTTTGTGCTAAACGACCTGGACTTGATTTCTTCCTGGGGCTATTTCAACAGCACCCAGGGAACATCCTGTGTGTCTTCATATTTGAACCCACCCACTGAGGACAGGTTTCTGTTTACGCATCTCTATGGTGGGATGTCGTCTCAGCTGATGCTCTTAATGCAGGGAATCACCACCTCTCCTTGGCAAACAGACCGGCCCCCAAATTCTAATATTTCTAACTAATGTTCCCTTCAGAAATTTAACTTAACTTAGGCAGCCACTTTTGTACTGGGGCTCTCCTGTTCCTCCCGGGGCATGAGCCACTGAGGACTTCACATTTTGGTCTAAACTTCACCCTGCCACCCTCCTGGTGGGCCATGGTTTGCCACTGACTCCATGTCTCCCCACTGTTGCAGCACAGACTGGAGCCACTCGGCCGGGAGCCGGGCCAAGGTCTGGCCAGCGTGGTCGCTGCAGACAGTCATGTCGCACCCTCTCCTGGGGCTCCAGCTGCAGCTTTCCTGGGCAGCCAACCCTTCTATGGTCTCTCCTTCCAGAGGCCCACACATCCACCTGGACATGTCCTGAAGGTGGGAAGGTGAGCTGTGACCTCTGTGGCACAGTGTGACTGGGCCACCTATAGTGCCAGATTCTGGCAATGTTCCCATCCTCTCTCAGCCTCCATTTGCACCTCCGAACAGCGTCCCGCTCCTAGGCCCAGCTCTCAGGGACACTGTAGGCAGAGATGGGGTCTCCAAGGCAAGTGCGGCTCTGGCCTGGCCCTGTGCAAGACTTGCTGCAGTGGCTGCACTTATTCTCACTAATGGTTTTGTTTCCCCACAGAGAAGCTTTGTCTGTCCCTCACTGACCCCTGAACTTGGCAAAGCTGTTCTCTTCACTGTAAAGGAGATCGAAGAGTCACTCCATGGACTTCGAGGTATAAGTAGAGTAGGAATCCCTGGGGCTGCCACACAGCCAGGCCCATTCAGAAATTATGGAAGGTGTCTGCTAGTCCTCTAAGAATATACTGGAAGTCACACTATGTGCAGATGCTCATCTAGACACTGACCATGATTCCGTGACCAAGCAGGAGGCAATCGCTGCCCTTTTCGGCCTCTTAGTCAGAGGACACACAGTCACCCTGGACAGCAGAGGAGAGAGGCCTGCAGCACAGTAGATGTGGCACCCTCTTGGCCTCCCTAAATGTGGACACAGCACCGAGAAGCGGAGCCCGGAAGACATGTGGAGAACTGGGCAGAGAAATGAGCAAAAGACTGAGAGAAGGCCGGGCAGGACACACTCCCACTGTCCTCTTGCTTCTCAGATATACGAGGTGCCAGTTCTGTGCCCAGAAGGGCAGGGCCACAGCAGACAGCCCGCTCTTTCCTCTCCTCACGGAGGCAGTATGGCGGGGGAAGAGGCAGAGAGATGTGTGTCAGGCTTCTGGAAGACAGGAGAGCTGGTTATGCCATTCATCAAGGGCGCCCTCCCGACTAGCTTCTGCCAGCTTCTCGGGGCTATGTGGACCAGGATTGTGAATACCCGCAACGAACCTCACATGCACAGGGGATAGAAGACAAGACCTCCCACTCTGTCACCCATGTATCCTCCCCCAGCATGGTCTGCGCCCTCCTTTGCCCCTGGCTGGATCCCTGCACCCACCGTCCTCTGGCCCAGTGATAGCACCCCATTTCTGCTGAGGCAGAGAACTGGATCAGAAAGACTGGGGTGTTGACTTGTGCACATGTGGGAGGGGATGGGGTTGAGCAAGTGGAGAAAACTCCTAAGTCTTGGATGGAGCAGGGGCACAAAGACACCCAGAAGTCATGGCGGATGCAATCTGGGAAGACTTCTTGGAATGGGCTGCTGGAAAGAAATGTCTCTGACAGGCCCTGGGAAGTGCTTTGGTCCTATTCTGGATTTTTTTTTCCACATCAGTGCAACCAGATTTCTCTCTAGCCACATAGTATTGGAAGGGACAAAGGGACAGATTCATCTTAGTTTGGGTTAGAAGAGGAACCGCAGATAGTCTGCAGTTTATAGGTGAAAAGAAATGTCCGTAATAGATATTTTCATACTGTTGGGGTTAGAACTGCTATTTCTCAACTTGAGTGCTAAAAGCCACAAGGAAATGGCAGACTCTTCCCAGGATCAGTGACCTCCCTGCGAGATGCTACCTCCTGTCCTCCTGTCCGGATCGGGCCTGTGTCTGTCTGCTGCCCCTCCCACGTGGCACACTGCTGGGGGCTCCAAGGTGGTGTCAGTCACCACAGTCACGGCCTCTGCCACTGCCACACACAGCCCTGGGGACGGCTCTGGGTGCCCGTGGCCTAGGTGACCTCTGTGGTGGGCGTGCTGCTGCTGCCCACAGCCCCCGTCAGATGCGCATGGGAGAGGGTGGCTCCCTCCCAGATCAGCAGGGGGAGGGGGAGGGTAGCCGCTCCCACCATGGGTCCCCGTCACCCTGCTCGCCATCCTCAAGGGCTCCACATAGAATCATCTATATAAGTTATTGGAAGGGTTTAAGAACTTGTGATATGAAAGAGGAAAGAGACTTATTCTGAGCGGCTCCAGAGGGCAGACTTGGACCAGTGAATGTGAGTCACATAGAAGAGTGTTTAGATTCAACAAGAAGAGATTTCCAAAGCTCAAACCGCCTGGAAGCAGGTGTCTTTCAGGAGTTCAGCTGTGCCCCTGGAGGGACAGATGAGGAGGACCACTTACTTGTTGGTGACATCTGCAGCGGAAATCCATCCATCAGAGAGGCGCACACGGCAGACACTCAGGTCCAACCCAGGGCTGGGATTCTTTATTGTGATCTTTTCACAGTACTCTGAGGAATGGCGGTGAGCAGATTGTCTTCAGGGCCAGGGTGAGCAGATTGTATGCAGTTCAGTGGTACAGCTCTTGCCCAGCACGTGCAAGGCCAGTAGTACTACAGAGAAACAAATGAAAAATGAAGCCAAACCAAACACAAAGAATGTAGCACTTTCACCAGATTCTCTTCAGGTGTTTAGACAAAGAATGACCCTGCTGTTTTCACATCGCAGTCTTCACAGCTCTTGTTTCTCTCTCTTATTCCAAGTGGTGTCATCTGTACTATTCCTGAGAAGTTGGTTGTTTGGAAATAGTAGTCAAGTTGTAAACTAACATGAGAAAAAGTTGCGAAATTTATTCATCCCATTATTTGAGGAACTCAGAGCCTTGGAGACCACATTGGGGGACTGGACTGCAGGGTTCTCATTTTGGCATAAAACTCTGTTCGCACCTTATGGTCTCAAATCTATATCTATCTATATCTATATATCTACATGTATATCTGTATCTATTTCTATATCTATATGTGTGTGTGTGTATCATTTCCCAATTTAACATGAAAGAAGAAAAAGAAATAAAGATAACCACTAGGAAGGTAATTACACCATAAAAAACCCAACCAAGCAAGGTACCCACAAAAGGCAGCTAAGATTTTTTTCTAAAAGAAAAACAAATAGCCATTGTACAGCAAACAACAAAACAGGAGTAAATGACTTCCTCTGGGAAGATTTCAGGTGGCATGGCAGAGATGTTGAAGTCACCGCCACTCGGCAGACTGGGCATTTTCTATTACTGGAGAAAATCGATCCATCCTTTTGGACAGTGCTTCTTTGCTTCCCTGTGGCAAAAACTTTTCTATATTTGTGATTCCAGCCACATACAGGCAAGTGTAATGGAACATAAGTTGATTTTTTCCTTGAGCTTAATTCTGTCTGATCGTAAATCAGATCAGTGTAACCCGAAGTGAACAATTTGAGCAAAATGTCAAGCATAATTTTCCTAAGTCCAAACTGAATACACATTTAAGAAACTTTTTTTTTAACCCAACGGTTAACTTGACTCAAGAAATGTTCATGCAAAAGAAAAAGTTATCTTACCCGAAAACAGAAATGAACAGTTTTCAAAATTTCAATTTATATGTAAATTTATAAATCAGAGTAAATGTGTAAGTTCAGTATATTTTAGCTTCAGCTTCAAAGAGAGTCTGGAATGGTTTGAGGTCCTAGAGTTTTGTATCAAAGATTGTCATGTACAGCTGTTTGTAAAATTTTACGCCAGAAATTTTTGGGATGATTTCATGTATCGGTGCAAGATCCAGGTGCATGTCAGAGAAAAAAAGGGAAAAAACAAGGACTTGAACAGACATTTTAGCTCTTTACAGAGAGAGAGAAAGAGACAGACAGAGAGAGGCAAAAAATCTATTTGCTTCTCAGGAGATTAATTTTTAATGTTGTTGGCCAATTATTCAGAGAGCAAAGCAAAGCAAAGGATTTCCTCAGGGAGGTTTTCCTGTCTTTATAATAAAATAACATAAAAGAATCATGTCATGTTAATAAAGCAATTAAGTGTGCATACTAAGTTTAAGAGATGGAGGGATTTTAGAGATAAAGAGTGCATATAAAAGAAGCAAACATTTAATATATTCTGAAGATTAACAAATGTGTGACAAAGAAAATGAAAATATCCATAGTTGCACCACGTCAAGACACCATTGGTAACATGTTGATGCGTTTTGTTCCTGCTTGTCTCTATCAATCTACTTAATATTTAATATTTTAAAAATAGAAATTATGATTATATTGTGCTTATTTTTAAAAATCATATCTTTGGGCAGCATGTCTCCCAGATTTTAGCATCATGGCATTTTATTTAAAACAATATTTAGCATATGGTAGATAAAATCATGTATTAGTCCATGTAATCTCCAGGACAGCCGGAGGCAGCATTATTATTATTGCTCTTATTATCCTTTACTTTTTTTAAAAAAAATGTGGAAACTGAGGTTAAAGGAAGTTAAATGACTAGCCCAAAGCCAAGAAATGATTGGGCTATGGCTTGAAATGATTTGTATCTAACTCTAATATCAATATTCTTAAGGATAATAAACTGCCTCTACATGAGAAATGCAAATGGCTCTCATAAAATGTCAAAACTTTTTTTTTTGCTTGTCAGGAGATCAAATAACTTGCTCCAGTAGGCTTACTGAATAAATCACCATGGCAGCTGTATGATTCTATCTTCCCTCAGAGAGCAAATAATACCCTCTCTTCATCAGAGTCTTCAATATTCTATTTCACACCTCTGATTTTTAAAAGTGATACACTTTCACATTTGTCTTTGTGCTTGGGGAATACTGTAAGCCATGAGATTCAGCGTTACATACCCACCAATACGACCAGGTGAAGGGTTGCTTTGTACTTTGGCACCTGGTAAACATGCCACATTGTGTTATTATTTCTCTCAGTCCACAAGTCCTGATCCCTGTCTAACTTTTAAATTTCTTTGATATGTTGTAGCATTTCTTGCAATTTGCAGTTGAGTGCATTATCTTGCCAAATAGTTACTCAGTATTTCCTTTCTCTATATAATGTTGCTTATATTTGGTGTGTTAACACTTCTTCACTAAATGTTTAAATATTAAACAGTCCTTTAAAGTGAATTATCTTTGTAGATAATATTGTCTCTGTGTTAGAAATAAAATGTGATCGACAGGGGCTGGGGATTTAGCTCAGAGGTAGAGCACTTGCCTAGCAAGCTTAAGGCCCTGAGTTCGATCTCCAGCCCCCTCACCACCAAAATGTGATCAACAAATGTGGTTTACTTACCTCTTCTGCACAATAGAATGTGGACAGGGGTGAAGTATGCCCTTCCAGTTCTGGTCATTGTGCCCTACAATCTTCTCTTGGTCTCCAGCTCTCCACCTCCTGCCCCCAACAAACAAATAAAAACCAGAGAATTAGTGAAGGTAGAACTACTAGATTCATGGGCCCATAAACCTCCACGTGCAAGACTAAATCTGACAGAATACTAATTCTGAATACTAAACTTGACTGTAATGTGAGCTGCTGAGATTTGAGAGTCATTTATGATAACACCTGGCATCCTATATGTTTATCATGTGTTAAGTTTTCATTATGCAATTAAGCACTATCTTAATACGTCCTCTACTAGCACATTCCTCTTCCCTTTGTTCCTGCAATTCCTTCAACCTGAAATTCCCTCTTTCCATATCTTTGCCTATTAAAACCCTAATATGGCAGAGTGTAAATGTTCCTTATATGAGGCTTTGTTTCATATCGCAAGTAGAATAACTTTACTGAACTCTGAAGTGACACAGAAATGTACAGCGCCACTTCTGTAGTTGAGTGTCAGTCACCACCGTATGCCCGGTGCTGAATGCCTGGCACTTAGGAGTGCTTCATAATGTTATTCAACAAACGAATGAATGAAAGAATGAAGGGTGTATTTCATCTCTCCCCTAAGTTTGATAAATTCTTTGTGTTTAGGATCATGTCAAATTCATCCTTACACTTTTCGGTGCTAGGCACAGAAGTTGCTACATGGTGGGCACTCAGAAATTGTTTGTGGAATGGTTAATATGCTCTTGGTGATGAGGGAAACAGGTGCATTTTGCCTGTGTTGGTTTCATAATTCTTCAAGTATTTAGTAACTAACACAGATTTGGAATTTATCACTAAATTTGACCTAAATTCCTTTTGTTGTTCTTTCAAGTCTTCCATAATTCTTAGTTACCTAACAGCCACAGCACTTTTAAGCAAGAAGAGTTTCAGTTCGCATAAGCTATTTCTGTCTGATTGATGTATTTACAGAAGAGATGGAGATGACTCATCTGTTCTAAATCAATATTGCTGCATTATTTCAGGAAAGGCAGGAATTTTAGAGTCTTTACCTACCATATAATATGTTCCCTTATAATTTCTATAATTAATCACAATTTCATACTTGTACATGGGTGGGAAAACAGGCCATCATTATTTGTAGAGAAATTAGGGAGACTAGCAACTGATGATGCCAAGTCTACTGTAAAAGCACAATAATTAGTACTATGACTAGAAAAGAAAATATAAAATATTTACTTTATGATTATAAAAATCAAGAAACACATATATGTAAGTTGGTAAGATAGCAAAAATTACATAGTTTTAATTACTAAGAATGTGATTACTATCTAAAGTTCAAACACAATCTGATTTCAAAAAACATACTAAGCATTTAAAATGCTTACCTTGGTTATTGTTATTGTGCTGAATAGTCTCAAATTATTCATGTATTATATATATATGTATATATCTAAATTTGTCACCAAATATTATGCATATACATATTTTTCACCAAATATTATAAAGACATAGAAACTTTTATACTTTAATTATACAACTAATCCAAAAATATATATTTAAATTCAAACAATAAGGAAGATCTACAGAAAAATACCTTTTCAAAACCTCCTTCCCACCCAAATGCATTCTCCTTCCCAGAAGTAACCTCTGGGAGGGGCGTGTATTATTTCTCTCAACTTCTGTGCAATTGTATAATATATATTTGCCCATGCAAATGTGATGGAGAGTAGTTTTCACATAACTTGTCTCCTTTATTCAACAAGTATGTCTTGAAATCTCTGTATCTAAACATAGATTTCCTCATTCTCTTTTACTGTTGCTGTGAAATCTGTTTTGCAGATTTATTGCAGATTTATTGCATTCTGTAGGATATTTATGTCTAGTACATTTAAGAAATTTATACATGTTTCTCAATGAACTTCTCTAAAAGCTCCATCAGTTTCTGGTTCCGACCACAGTGCATGAGGGTGTCCTCTCATTTAAAGGCCTTGTCATTTTTGCCCATTTCCTAGTAACAAAATTCTCATTGTTCTTTTAATTTGCATTTCTCTAATTTTTAGGAAGGTGGGACAACTTTTGGCATTTATAGTTCTTTTGTGAATTGTCTATTTCTTTCATTTTCCCTGACTTCATTGGATTGACTGTCTTCTTCCTATTAACTTTATAAGGGACTTTTAATAAACTCTGGTAATCTTGTGTCTGCTATAAATGTGAATATTTTCTTCCAGCTACAAGTCTTTTTATTTTGCTATGTGTCTTTTATCCTATTAAATGCTTTCAAATTTTATGTCATCAAGCCTACTACTCTATTCAGAGTGCCTTGTGGTGTTTACGGATTGCCTCTGAAGGCTTCTTGCTTTCCATGATTATAAAATATTTGTGTATGCATATGATATCTCTGTTGTTGTTGTTACCTTGCTATGATGTAGGTAAGGATCATGTCAATGAACTGGTATGCCTCCCTCAGTGACCGTTCTGACTGTATCTTCCACTTAACCAGAGTTTTGGGAAGTGAATCTCATTCTACCCATTGGAGATATGAGGGACTCATTGAAGCTGACTTGGAGAGAAAGAAAAGGTGCAGGCCATTCATTCTGCAGGCTCGGATCACGGTAGAAGTAGCAAACTCTGAAATTAGCAACTCTGGCGGCTGCTTCAAATCGGGCAGACGGATCACTGTTTTGGCACCTTCCTGAGACAGCGGCCGGGGTACAGTTCTCAAGCCACATCCACGGCCGACATTGCTTGACCCTTCGGCTTCCTCTTGTAGTAGAAGATCAGCTCCCTGGTCTGCTTAGTCCTGAGGTGCGGCGTGGCAAGCACTCCTGGAAACTCAGGCTGGAATCTTTTCCTTCGGGTATTCACTTCGATAATTTGCACATGTATCCTGTAATAAATTCGTTTAACTTTCAGATAGTTTGAGTGGATTTTGCTGTCCGCAGCTAAGAACCTTGACCCAAACAGGATCTAAAATCATGGTTTTCCCCAAAATCTGTCTGAATGTCATTATGGGGCAAACTTTTCCCTACTTACTCGAAATGCCTCTATCAATAAGTTTCCACGATTATATTTCAAGCAATGTCTGTACTTTTCTTGCTATTTCATTCATTGGTTTATCTACATTTTATACTGATTCTACAGTTTTAATTGCTATTGTTTTACACATAGTTTTACGTAAATAGGGTATCTCTTTTCATTGGCGTACTTTTTTCAAAATTTCTTTGGCTATTCATGCACATTTTCTTTTCCAAGTAAATTTAGAAGTAATTGGTTGTGTTGCGTAGAATATACCATTAACATGACGATTTCATTTGGCTTAACTGTAGAGTAATTCAATAAGATACCTTAAAAGAGTGATTTTTAAGCCTTTTGGACTCAGGACCCTTTTATGCTTTTAAAAATTAATGAATGATTCAGACAGTTATTGTTTATGTGATACCTACTTATTAAAATTCACCAGGCTAGAAATTAAAACTGATGAAACTTTAGAAATCTGGACTAAGTCATTAAAAAGTTATCATAAAATACATTTATGTTTAGATATAATGTTTATTATGACAAATAACTATATTTTCCAAAACGAAAATGTTAGTGACAGCAGTGACATTATTTTACATTTTTGCAAATCTCTTTAATGTTTAGCTTAATAGAAGAGAGTTGGATACTCTCTTAGTTACTTTTCTCATTGCTGAGACAAAATACCCAACACCCAAAGTTAAAGGAGGGAAGGTTTATTTCGCTCACAGTTTATGGAGGTTG
>PVJO010012806.1:0-54052 GCA_004026905.1 Hystrix cristata | reverse complement strand
AAATCGGACACTCATGAGCACGCATCGAATTGTTTCTCTGATATGAGAGACCATAATTGTAAATAAGGACAAAGAGGTGTAATAGATATTATATAAAAGGAGGATGGTGAGCAGAGGAGAGAAGTACTAGAAAGAAAGAAGGGGAAAAGCAGAAAGGCAACAGGGGAAAAAGAGGGGAAAGGGAAAATATGGAAAATGAGGAATGAACCTGCTGTAAATAGGGAGGGAGGGTGCAGAGGGGAGAGGGGGAGAGGGGGGAGAACCAAGATACATCATGTATAGGTACAGAATTAATGTAATGAATGTGACCATTGTATGTAGAATGTACCAATACATGTTCTTGGTTAAAATAAAAAAAAAAAAAGAATAGGTTGAGAATTACTAAACCTGTACTACAGAATAAGAATCTCATATGTGCATTTGACTTGAGCACATGCATGCATGTGCATGTGTGTATGCATGCGTGTATGTGTGTTACTGGAGACTGAACCCCAACATCTCCACACTGAACTACATCTCCGGCCTTTCAAAAAATTTTTAGACAGAGTCTCACTAGCTGGGCTCAAACTGTCAATCCTCCTGCCTCAGTCTCCTATAGTGCTAGGATTATATGTAACTCTTAAGAACACAAGGCATGTTTGGATGTCAGTGTCCCATTCCAGCTCCCTAAGTGAGGGTGGAAGCATCAATTCATGTGCCTGAGGAGATAATGGCACGAAGGGATAATTTTGTTCTGATCCAGCCTGATCCTTTCCCTGCAGATCCTGCTCACTGACTCATAGATCCTGCTGTGTGTCATTCTGGGCTTGCCCCATGTGGTCCTGCTGGGATGCTCTGTTTCAGAGGCCTCTGGAAGGCCCTCACCTTGGAAGCCCCCACCTGCACACTCATCAAAAGGCCTGCCACCTCCGTTCCCTGGCCACCCAGCACTGGGTTTTTGACAGTCCTCCTTGGGGCACTTAGGCCCATTTTAGAATGTTTTCTTTGAAGTGATTGAGGATTCCAAACAAACCCCAATTCATTTTTTAAGACCTCCCAACCCACATCCTGACAAGCTCTCAGCCTGGCCGAGTCAGATCAGCTGGGTGGCATTAATAGGCCAGGCCGTAGGGCTGGAGGAGAGGAGAGAGGCTCAGTGGTGCTCCCCAAGTCTCTCCACATCGCATGGGTTGGTAGTTTCTAAATCTCCCTATTGCACTTGTTTATGTTGTTCTGTGAGATATGTTTGACATAATTCTATCTCTTAACTTCAAATTCTATCACCATCAGAAAACTTGAGTTTGACAATCCTCAGACCCTGACCAGTGCTCCCAAGCTTCCTCTAGCCATCTTGTTAGCCATACACCTCCTTCCCTCCATCTGGCCTCAGAAATAAAACTCTCTGTCCCCTCAATGGCCTGTGCTCTTGTTTGGATTCCCTCCAGTCTGCTGACATCTTGCCAAAGAGGAGAAGCGAGCCTCTAGATGCTTCTGCCTTTCCTAACATACGTCATAGACTGGAGGGAGCCCTGCTGCCCAGGGGTCTCTGAACACCCTTCAAACAATGGCAGGTGTCAAGTAGAGACAGAGAGAAATCCAGGCAGGAGGCAAATGCAACATACCAGTGAAATGCGGGCCCCTGCTTCACAACACCAGGCTGTGGTTGCCCCATCCCTCCTGTGAATGGTTACCAATTAAGGCCCCATGGTTAGACTCAGGCTTTGAAAGACCACTGAAATGTGGCATGGCGGCTGGGGCGGGGGGCAGCGCATACAGACGGCTGCTCTGCAAGTTCCTTGCATAGCAAAAGCTGTGTTACTCAAGGATAAAGAGTAGGGGCAGGGTGGCCCAGGTCTTCCCCAAATAGCTGCACGGTTTAACCAAATCACTTGGCTCTTCTGAATTTGATGTTTTTCATAAAATTAGAGAAATAAAAAATTGTCATACTTAAGGGGCCAACAAGATGAAGCACAGGAAAACTAAGCTGTAATGAACATTGCTGTGAAACAAAGAGAAAGCCAAATCCAAAGTCCAAGCCCTTACCAAGTTTACTGGTTTCACCAGGTATGGTGGCACATGCCTGTAATCCCAGCACTCAGGAGGCTGAGGCAGGAGGATCACCAAGAGTTCAAGGCCAGCCTGAACTACATTGCAAGACCCTGTCTTGCCACCCCCCAAATAGCCCACACTCGTCTACAATGACACATAATTAAGTCCCAGCTTTGTCATATAGACTATAGACAAAACTGGGCCCTCAGGAAGAGAGCTCAGAAAGGCCTAGTGGGGTCAGAGAAGGCCTTGAAGTTGGACAGGTGGATCTTGAGGTGCCCATGGAAAGCTATGCAGTAGAGACAGGTGGATAGTAGGGGGCAGAGGCAAGGAGAACTTCCACACGGTTATCTTCAATAGCTACTGGCATACAGCTATTTGCTTGTTTCCTCACTGGACAAATATAGATGAACTATCTACTGTGTTTGGGGGCTGGGGGTTCACTGGGCAAATCAGACACAAAACAATGTGTCATGGGGCTTTACAAAGTCTTGGCCCTCCCCAACCTGAAGGGCCCAGCCCTGGTTCTCAGGCTCCACCAGGCATCAAAGGCCTCTGTGCTGGCTCTTGGTTGAGAGGAGAAGGACTTCTCTGATTTATTATCTGTCAGCACCAAATATTTTGTTGGTAACTCCAAGCACCGAATGCACTCAACAGAAATGCCTGCTAATGGGAGTTTCAGGGCCCCATGCACCACAGTGGTCTGATGGGGACTGCAGAGTCACTCCCAGGCCTTGCCCTGGTGGCCTGGCCATCTGAGGTCTTGAAACCTGAGGACAGGCCACACCTGCTTTTGCTTACCACCACCCCCTGTCCCCATACCCTCACCAAGAGCTCCTTGAGGGTTTTTGCCTCTCATCTGCAAGTCCCTGGGGCTGTGATCAATGCCAGGAACTTTCTTTAGTGCTCAAGTACTAGCAGCTAAGGAATAAGGGAAGGGAATAACATGGCTTCCTCAAGTATGCTGAGATACAAAGGGCCCGGGCAGAACATTAGTCAAAGTCATGAACAACAGCCTTAGAGACATATTCTGATCTGAGCAGCAGGTCAAGGACAGAATGCAAGAGAAATGGCAGTTTTCACATATATTACCTCAGGCACAACTCAGCTATGACCTGAGGTTGGGTGTCCAGCATGATCTAGACAGGCCCTGCATAAGTTCCCATTACAGGGCTCAGAGGAAGTCCACACTTGTCTCAAGAGCCACTATTTTTGTGGTCACCTCTAGCTCTGAACTCCTGCCCCCAGAATTAGTTCTTGCTAATCCACAGAGCATGGATACATACCCAGATAGGAGCTCTGCCCCTTCATTTGATTGTCACAAATATCATTCACATTTGAGGAAGCAACAAAAACTGACAAATAAGAGAACTCACAATTACTAACAGCCTTTTGCACCGACTGCTAGGATGTTTAACTGGCCAGGAGAAGCAAACAAAGCCCCAGTTTCAGCATGTTTTCTGGCTCCTCTCTCTTCCTTGTCCCACCTTTTCTGGTCCACCTGCCATACACATCCTGACCATCCAGTTTACTTTCTTATGCTGAGAGGTCCAGCTCTGACCAGGCATACTCTAAACCTTAGCCCAACCGGATTTATCAAAGAATGAGTAAGCACGAAGGCTTCTGCTCACCACTGTCTTCTGTTAGCCACATGAAGGATTGCAGGAATCCCAAGGCTTATGGGACATCTACCCTCCTTAGAAGGCAGCATAACTTTAATGCCCTCATCCTTTCCCCATGTAATCCTCATCCTGTATTTATCTCCATTTTACAGATGAAGTAGATCATTAATTGTTCAAAATCATGCAGGTATAGGTATAGGAAATAGACTCTGAACCTAAATCTGGGACTTCCACCCTAGAGCTCTTTCTACTGTATACAGCTGAGCAGCCCAGGCTGGAGCCCTGTGTGCTGAGACAGTGCTCTGCATACAAAGCATCTTCCCCATTAGACCCAGTCATACCGGTGTCCAGAATGTGCAGAATACTAGCTAGCTGGAGTAGATCTTAACAAAGACACAGTTCAAGACCGTGCTTTCAAATGATCTGTGATCTAGTGAAGGAAGCAAAATGTAGCCACAGGGCATCAGTATAATCAATAAATACAGATTACCTGAGGACAAACAGGCATTAGGAAGGCCAAAGAAAACGTGTAACAATGAGTCAATTATGGAAAGATCCCTGGGGAGGCGAGGGCCTCCTTATCCTCTTTTTATCTCAGTTGGACCTCAGATGCAGAAGACAAAGTTAATTACACTCCTCAGGTTACAGCACATTGGCCTTTGTCACTGGTCTGTGCAAGGCCCCTCTGTTGTTTTTATTTATTTTTATTCTTTTCTTATTCTCCCATTCTCATTTCCCTCCTTTCATGGGCAGCCATTCGAAGGAGTTTTATATGTGTTCACTTTTCAGTATATGTTCTTGAAAATGTGAAGTGTTGATCTGAATGCTTGTATTTTAAATGTCTAACTAGTACTGCTATATATCTCGTGCTTGTTCTTTTGTCTTCATCCTTTTCCCTTAGCACTGTGCTAAGATTTCTCCTTGTTGCCATGGTACATCCAGTCCATTGTTTTACACAGTTGCATTGTCTTCCAGGTGTGCATATATAGGTTTTACTTCTCACTCCCCAATGATGTCCACTGAGGTTGTCTCTAATTCCTGCACAGTAAACAACACAGTAATGAACATCTTCCTATATGACCACTTATGGCTGGGTTGAGCAATCTGGAGGACACACAGGACCAGGAGCAGAACGGCTGTTGCATGAAGCGTGTGTGTACTTAATATGACTAAGTGGTGATGCCAGGTCACTCCTACAGTGGCTGCCACAGCTACATCACCAGTGCCCACATAAGTACCAAAACTACCTTGTGTTACCCTACTGCTCCATTATTGCCAGTTTAACAAGTAAAATGTGAGAGGTCTTTTCTCAGATTATGAGTTGTATGTCCTACATTTTCCTTTTTTATTTTTTAGCTAATACATAAAAACATAAAAATTGTACATATTAATGGAGTACCATGCAGTGTTTTGATACATCACGTTGTGTAATGTTTAAATCAGGTTAAACATTCTCTGTTTCCTCATTTATCATTTTTATTGTGAAAACATTAAAAATACTTTCTGCTAGCTTTTTGAAATGTACATGTAGTACATTAATGTTATCTATGGTCATTCTACTGGAAAAACAGCACGCCAGAACTTTTTACTCTTATTTACTTGTAGATTAGTGTCTGTTGATCAACCTTTCTCTACTACCACCACCTCTACTCTCCTGACCCCTGCTAACCACCATTCTACTCCTAACATCTGTGAGATTGATGTTTTTAGATTTCACATGTGTGTGAAATCAAGCAGTACTTGGGTTTCTATACCTAGCTTATTTCAGTTAACATAATGATCCCTAGATCCATCCATGTTCTCACAAATGAAAGGATTTTTTTTTTTTGCTGAAAAGTATTCTGTGGTATATATGCACCACATTTTGTTTATCACTGCAGTACTAGGTTGTTTCTATTTCTTGACTATTCTGAATACTGTTGCAATAAACACAGGAGTACAGATGTCCTTCTGGCATTCTAATTTCATTTCCTTGGATATATGTGCGGTAGTGGAATTGTTGGATCATATAGTTCTATTTTTGATTGTGTGAGGAACTTCCATACTGTTTACCATAATAGCTGTATTAACTTCCATTTTCACCATTAGTATGCAAGGGTTCCTTTTTTGCTACATCTTTGCCAGCACTTGATATCTTTTTGATAACAGCCATATTTATTGGAGTGCAATGATACCTAATTGTGGTTTTCATTTGCGTTTGCCTGATGATTAGTGTGGTTTTCTTTTGCATTTAGTGATGTTGAGGTTTTTGTTTTTTTTTTTAATTGGGGGGAGCGGTTCTGGAGATTGAATCCAGGGCCTTCACACTGAGCTACATCCCAACCCTTTTGAGTCACCGTGCCTAGCTGATGTTGAGCATTTTTTCATGTATCTGAAGACAATCTGTTTGTCTTTTTGTGAGCAATGTCCACTTAGATCTATTGTTCATGGTTTTTGTTGTGGTGGTATGGTGGTGTTGTGTTTTGTTTTTGTAGTACTAGAGATTAAATCCAGGGTCTTCACACTGAATTAGATCCTCAGCTCCCCACCACCACCTTTAATTTTTGAGAAAAAGTCTCACTAAATTTCCCTGGCTGGGCTGAAACTTGCAATCTTCTTGCCTTAGTCTCCCACGTAGCTGGAATTATAGTGTGTGCCACTGCACCCAGTCTATTCCTTTTCTTATTTTTTTCATTTTAGGAATTGATTCCGGATATCAATTCCTTGTCAGAGAGTTTGCAAATATTTTCCCCCATGGGACAGGTTGCCTCTGTACTCTGTTGCTTGTTTCCTTTGTTTTGCCAATTCTTAGTTTGGTGTAATCTATCTAATCTATCTATTCTTCCTAATCTATCTATTTCATGTGCTTTTGAGATCTTTTCCTAGGCATTATTTTTGTAGCTATCATAAATGGGATGGCTTTCTTCATTTCTCTTTCAAATACTTCGCTATTGGCATATAGCAATGCTACTATTTTTATATGTTAAATTTTGTATCCTGAAACTTTGTAGAATTCATTTATTAGCTCATAGCTTTTAGGTTGGGGGGTGCAGTTTATATATAAGGTCACATCATCTGCAAACAGTGATTTCTTTTCCACTTCTGATGCCCTTTATTTCTTTCTCTTGCCTGATTACTGTAAGACTTCCAGGACTGTACTGAATAAAAGTGATGGAAGTGGACATCTTGTCTCATTCCAGATCTTAGAGAGAAAGCTGTCAGTTTTTCCCCATTCGGTATACAGTATATAATCTTAGCTGTTGGCTTACTGTAAATGGCATTTATTATGTTAAGGTACATACATACCTTCTATACCTAATTTGTTCAACATTTTTTATTAGGAAGAGATATCAAGTTTCATCACTTGCCTTTTCTGCCATAACTGAGATGACCAATATGGTTTTTGTCCTTCATTTTGTTGACATGCTATCATGTTCATTGATTTGCATGTATTGAACCATCTTTGCATCTCTGGGATGAATTCTATTTGAGCATAGTGAATAATCTTTTTAATGTGCTGTTACATTCAGTTTGCTAGTATTTTGTTAGGGATTTCTGGATCTATGTTCGTCAAAGATGTTGGCCTATAGCTTTATTTTTCATTGTCTGCTAATTTGGTTTTTGTATCGTAGTAATGCTGGCCTCAGAGAAAATTTTTGGGAGAATTTCTTCCTCTTCTATTTTTTGGAATAATAAAGGACGATGGATTGTCTCCTTTAAATATTTGGTAGAATTTGGCAGTGAAGCCATCTGATCGTGGGCTTTGCTTTGATAGGAGTCTTTTACGAATAATTCAATCTCATTACTTGTTACTGGTATGTTCAGATTTTCTATTTCTTCAGGATTCAGTCTTGGTAAGGTGTATGTGTCTACAAATTTGTCCATTTCTTCCAAGTTATCAAATTTGTTGTCCTACAGTTGTTCATAGTAATCTCTAAAGATCTTCTATATTTCTGTGGTGTCAGTTGTAATTTCTCCTTTTTCATCTCTTATTTTATTAGAGGCTTTTCTCTCCTTTTCTTAGTCTACAGAGGATTTGTCATTTTATCTTTTTGAAGAAACAGCCTTTTATTCTGATCTTTTATATTGTTTTTTAGTATCCATTTTATCTATTTCTCCTGTGAGATTTATTATTTCTTTTCTTCTACTAATCTTGAGTTTGGTTTGTTCTTGTTTTCTAGTACCTTGAGAGGAAGTGATACATTTGAAATTTTTATACTTTTTTTTATGTAGACATTGATTGCTGTAAACTTCCTTCTTAGTACTCCTTTAGCTGTATCCCATAGGTGTTGGTATGTTGATATGTTGTATCTCCATTTTCACTTGTTTCAAGAAATTTTTAAGTTTCTATATTCTTCCTTGATCCATTAGTGTTTCAAAAGTTAGGTGTGTAATTTCTACGTATTTTTATAATTTCCAAAAAGTTGTCATTTTTGGTTTTTGCAGTACTAAGAACCAAACTTAGGGTCTTTGCAATGAGCTATATCCCCACCCCCTTTTTATTGTGAGACAGAGTCTCACGAAGTCATTAAGTTGCCCAGACTGGGCTCAGACTTTTACACTCCTGCCTCAGTTTTAAAGCAGTGGGATTACAAGCCTGTACCAACACACTCAGCAGTTTTTCTTATTGATTTCTAGTTTTATTGCCTGTGATCGGAAAAGCTGCTTGATATTTCAATTTTTAAAAATTTGTTGAAATTTATCTTGTGTTCTATCATATGATCTATCCTAAATAATGTTTCATGTACTGATGAGAAAAATGTACATTAGAAGCCGTTGGATGGCATGTGCTATAGAATTTTGTTAGGTTCATTTGGTCTACAATGCAATTTAACTCTACTGTTTCTTTGCTGACCTTCTGTCTGGATGATCTACGAGATACTGAAAGCAAGATGTTAAAGTTCCCAACCATTCTTGTATTGGAGTTTATCTCTCCCTTTGAGTTTATTAATATTGCTTTATACATTAGGGGGCTCTAACATGGGGTGCATGTATATTTTGAACTGTTATTTCTTCCCGTTGAACTGACTCCTGTAGCATTGTATGATGACTTACCTCTTTTTACTGCTTCCTCTCTTACAGTCCTCCCTTATCATTAAGTGATTTACTCTGGCTGGGTGTTTTGATTCCTTGCATATAATTTTGGTTTTTCTATTATACATTTTTATTATGTTATTACCATATGGCTTAAAAAACATCTTTTGGCTTTAATAAACTGTTTTAAAATAATAGCAATTTAATATTGATTATAATTCCAACAAAAGAAAGCAAAATTTAAGAAGAGACAAGGAATACTAGAACTCTGTATTTGCACTCTAATCCTCCGTACATTTTGAATTGTTTTTTCCAGTACTGGGGATTAAACCCAGGACCTTTACATTGTGCTACATCTCCAGCCACTTTAAAATTTTTTTATTTTGAAACAAGGTCTCGCCGAGTCGCTGAATTGCCCAGGTTGGGCTTGAACTTGCCATCTATCTGCCCCAACCTTCCAGAGTGCTGGAATTAGAGGTATGTAACACTACACCCAGCTCTGTTTTGCTTGGTTGTTTTTAATTCCTTCCATCTCTTTAAGATTCCCTTTTGGAGTACTGAAATATTTGTTTTCTTCTACATCACTGAATTACCTTAAAACAGTTTTCTTAAATTCTCCATCATTGTTGTCCATACTGATTACTATCAGTTTCTGGCACTGTATTTTGAGTTTAGGTGAGGTCATGTTTTCCTGAATACTCTTGATTCTTGGTATGTGATATCATCTGGACACTGAAAGGTTAGGTATTTATTAAAAGTTTCCTAATCTGGCTCTGTCTATACCTGACTTTCCAGAAATTCTAAGATTGCTTATTTTCTCTGAGCCTACATTCATTCCCACTGTTTCAGCACTAGATGGCACCCAGGTCCAAATCTGCCAGAAGTCTGTTGGTGGTGTGGTGTCATTGTTTCAGTACCAGAGGGTAATTCAAGCCCAGGTTTGTATTGTTCAGGGAGTTAAAAAAAAAAAAAAAAAAGAGTACCTAGAAGAGAGTAATCTATTCCCACAAAGCTGTCCCTGGGGTTAGACTCAAATGCCTCATCCACAGTTACCAACATGCAGTGAGGCACTGTGGGATTCTCCTCAGCTCTGGGCAGAGTCACTGTGAATGGACCTACCTCAGGCCCCCATGTTACACCTGTAACCACCAAACTGTCACACCTGAGCCCACAGCCTGGCACACTTCTGGAGTAGGACCAATACCCACCTTACTATGGGTTGCATGTTGTAGAGGTAGACTTGCGGCCTAAGACTCCTGTGACCAGACACAAGTAATGCTAGCTGCAGTAGAAGTCCAATATACAGGTGTCATGTGTCTTCCCCTGACACTGGAGATTTTCTAGAGTCTCTATCCCAGGCAGGCTATGGAGGGGGGCCATTAGGATCTGCCCAGTGTTAGGTTTCCCCAGCTCAGCACTGAATTCCAGGGCAAAGTCTGTGTTTACTATCCTGCCCTACCCCCAGTGAAAGGGTCTTGCAGCACACTGTAATATTCAAGGTTGGGGCAGTGACAGTAAAGACAGTCCCTTGGCCACCTAGGCTGACACTGAGCTGGGTTATGTTTGAGTCTCAGAGCTACAAGGACTTGCACAGTCTTGCGATGCACCAGGGGCCATGTTGCAGCTGGCAGTAATGCAGGCTGAAACACAGTCCATTCCACTGGGGTTCAGGACCTTGCCTGATGCTGGGGCAGATCTAGAGTTTCATTTGCAAGCACTGGCCTGGCAATAGCTGTGTTGTCCAAAGTTGGGAGATGGGTGGTAGAGACATTCCCTTGGGCCCTAAGGCTTGCACTAAGCTAGGTCTCTGTATCATGCCTGTGTCTCACAGCCATAGGGTCCTGGTCAGGCTGTAGGGGATGGGAGCAGTGTGCCCTGAGGCTACGCCAAGGCTGTAAATGACACAGCAGAAACTTGAGTCTGTTCTGTTGGCACACAGGTCTCTGTGTGATGCTGAAGCCAGTCTAAAGGCTTCATCTGTGAGCCCTGGCCGTGTAAGGGGCCTTTGGTTTCTACTGGATGCTAGGTCTGCCAGTGGGCTCCGTGACAAACCCCTGTGCTAGCTTTCCTACCCTGCTCCCCAGCAGGTAGAATCTTGGTACTTGCTCTGCCTCCGGAGGTTGGAGGACAGGTGATGAAGGGTGTCAGCCACAAGGCCTAACACAGTTGTAGCAACTCAGTCCCCAGGTACCGGCCTGGTGGTAGGAGTCATGGGGCTCTGGCCAGCATTGAGTTTCACAGTTGTGGGCCCAGTACTGGATTGCAAGTCTAAAGCCTGGCCTTAATTCCCTTTCGCTTCCCCAAGTGGAAGGTGTCTCTCCACCCGAGCTGCTTGGTTCTGGGGGAAGGTGCACAGGCACCTCTTTCCCTTCTGCCTTCTTCAATACATTTCATTTTCTTTTCTTTTCTTTTTATTACATTAAAAATAGGTATTTGGTCTCTCACCTGATTTCCTTAAGCTCTTGTAAAGGTACTTTATGAAGGCATGAATAGATGTTCAAGTTGGTGTGTCTGTGGGGAGACTTAACTAGATGATCCTACTCAGCTACTACCTTTCTCCACCTCTTCATTTCTTGTTAGCCTTTGGGGTTGCCCCTTCTGTAAAACTTCTGCCCATGGCCCACTATCATACTGATTTCCTTGCATCCTGACGATTTCCAAGAATGCCTTGTACCTCCTAGAGAAGCCCTTTTCTCAAACAGTGCACACCTGTGTGCTACTATAATTGCCCATTTAGGGCAAAGACAATCATGTAGTGACCAACCCTTCCCATCCTGGGAGTCGGGGCTTGGTAACTGGCATAATTACAATTAAAGTAAAGAGATACTTTTCCTTTATTACCTTGTGTCAGACTTGCCTGAGGACTGCAGCCCAGGAAGACAGGTAATGAGGAAAAAGGTTCCTCTTCTCTGGAGCTGCTAATCTGCTGTGTCATTTTCACAAGTTAATAAACGATTGGAGAAGGCTTAATTGCATCGGAAAAAAACTGAGATCAGCCATTGCTTAGGCTCCACTCAATTAACTTGTGTTCCTAAGGGGCCTGAACAAAGAGCAGGGGGCAGTGATCCTTAATTACATGTGCTGGTACCAGCTGTGGCCGGCATTTCCCGCCAGCATTCGCCCAGGCAGTGAGGCTAGGTGACTCTACTGCCATGAGTTTGAAATCTGAGTGTTGGGGGCCCTCCAGAGAGAACAGAGGACTCCTGGTCTAACAGAATGAGACATTCCACCAGGGTGGCTTGTAATGTCCCTTCCCAGCCTCTACTAGACGACAACCTATCAAGTCCTCCCATCCTGACCTCTTACTGGCTCCATCCCCTCTGGCTAATGTGCCTTGGACTCTTCTCAGACTTCTGTCTTCCTCCTGACTCTGGCCCATTTGCCCCAAGGACGCGGAACCCAGAGCTCATTTTGTCATGGGCACCAGATGATGCTGCGGACTCTAGAAGGTCGCCACCACCCCACAGCACCACCTCTGCTGCCTAGAGACTGACATCCTCCCAAAGACCTTCCTTTTGGCATCATTTCCCAAAAGGGCCAGATGGTAACAATACAGACTGCCGAGCCCCACCACTGTAGGTGCTGCTTCAGCAGATCAGGAGTCTCTGCTCTATAACTTGTGGTTCAGGTGATTGTGCCCATCAGCCAGTCTGAGAGACTTATGGATCAGGGGACACCTTAGCTCCTGGTGAAATAGCTGTAGACCTTCTGGATGGAGAGACAGTAGTCCTGGGGTCAGAACCCTGCACTCAGGGCCTCTCCAGCCCCATCTCTGTCTTGCTGTGTTTGGCTCATCAAGTCACTTGTCCTCTTCAACAAGAAAATAAAAGTATTGGCCCAGATAGCTTAGAGCTCTTATATTTCTGTGGATCATTTTTCTATAAGTAACTGCTATGTTAAGCTAGCATGTTGCATGGTTTTTGCTTTAAAAACAACTTTTCCCTCCAACTATCCCTTTAAAAATATGTTCAATGGGAGAAATCGTTCCCTGAAATAGAAAAAATTCGGGTCAGCTACACTCTGTGTGTATGTTTAATTTACTCTTAGGTGGTAGTTACTCTTACAGTTAAATTACACATGCAAATTTAACTCAGAAATTAGAATTCTAATCATGAATAATAATCAATGCACTCTCAATGTGGCAGTTACTCTTCTCCATCCCTCCATCTTGGATCTGGTTCAGGCTGGAAGTGCTTGGGAGGTGGATTCCCATGCTATTTTCATTTCCCTCACTTTTCCCTTCCATCCCCAAACCCCAAAGCTGTTGCACTTTCTGCCAGATAAAAATTGTGGCTTATTGGTTACAGATCTAAGAGGAACTTAAACTACATCTTGCTTTTGTGAATTTGGGTCGGGGGGCTCCTGAAATTCCCTTCTGAAGGGTACCACCCCTTGTAACCTCTTACTCAACCCCTAGGCATCTGGGAGCCACTGCCAGCCTCTTCTATGGGGGTCTTCTTACTACTGGTACCACAGTCAGCCCATGGCCCCTCCTCCCTTGGGGGTTAGAGGGAGGGATCCACAGCTCAGCAACAGCTCTCATCAAGGAATCTTGCTCACCAAATCATCACCAAATTATTTACCCACCTGTATTTTATGGGGAGAAGGAAATCCTGAAACAGATGTTCTTAACTGTACAGTTTGCACATGGCTCTGGGGATGAGGGATCTGTCCCCACCTCTCTTTAATCTTCTGGCTTCTAACTTTTGGAATGTTATAACCTGGGCAGGAAGAGCCCTTCTCTAACCTCCAGTAACACAGGACTTACAGTTCAGTGAGACTGACAGTATCTTTGAGAAGGGGAAACACAGGTACCCAGAGCAGGAGGCAGCAGCCAGGAGATAAGGCCTAGATGGAGAAAGAAGGCAAATATGCAGACAAGACCACATGATAGATCAGCTGCTTCCTTCACAGTCTCTCCTGAGCTCTGCTCCTGAAACCTGCACCCTTGTGGCAGAGAACCTCAAGGGGGTCAAGCCCTGTTCCCTCAAAAGGTCAGTGCTGGGTCCCCTCCCCACTACAGCCAGGGTCTTCTCCCCAGGACAACTGTCACATCATATGGTACCCTGCCTTTCCCCTCCCCAACCTCATGTATAGCCTGGACTCTCTTCTAAAAAATATTGGGTGGATATTGAAGGAATACTAAAGAGACATTGAGACCCCATAAGCATCCGACACTGGCTTCCTACATGTCTCAGTAGGGTCCCGCCTCCCCTTCTTCCATCAGCAAGTTACCCTGAACTTGCTCATCTGACTATCCAGTTAGCAGGTTTGGCCCGAAGGAAGTCAGGGTATCAGATAAAGGAAAGGAGTGTGCAACTCTGAGCAAGCACTGGAAGGAACTAACAGGCCCAGGGATCAGTAGGGAAGGGGAAGGGAAAGAGATGCATGGGGCCAGTCACACAGGCAACCAAGGATGAGCTGAACTCACTAGGGGAGTGTGAAGTACCAGGTAGATGCCTTCCCCACTGAGTCTCCACACTCTGGGCCAGAATGCTGCTGCTGCATTAGGCAAGAGTTCCAAAGAGCAGCACTGAGGGAAGGAGATGAGGAGGGGATCAGACGTGGTCTTACAAGTCTCTCCCCAGGTTCTTGGACTGGGAACCTCAGAGGCCCAGGCAAGAAGAGAGGACAAGAGGCAAAGAAGCCCTTTGGAGACCTCCACCCTAGAGTTCTGGAGTCACAACTTGCTGCCTGCTCCAGCTCCAGCCTGTCTGCCCTCCACATCCAGCTCACACTGACCTTCCCCTCTTTTCTCCGGCAGGGACTGATGCCCTCGGCCATGACGCACCCCCAACTGCTATCTGCTCAGGCACAGCCTGCGTGACTGAGCCACCGCTGCTCCAGCTGTTTTGCGTAAGTGTAAGGCAGGGGCCAACCGCCTCTCTCTCAGAAGCAGGTGTCTCGGCCCTTAGTAGGGAAGAAGCAAGATAGGGAGGGAGCTTCAGAAAGTCCTGGCCACAGAAGGCAGGCCCTCAGTATTCTTTCATGCACAATAGGTATTGTCCCTTCCAGGCACCCAGCCCCTGAGTTGGCCACCACTAAGTCATTCTGCCCCAGACCTTCTAGGACCTGAGTGGGAACACAGGAACATCTTTCTCCTTCTCACAAAGCTTGAAAAGAGGCAGCATGTATGATAGAAACTCCAAAGCACTGGCCCTGGGGTCCTGGCCCAGGTACTCCTGAGACTTTAGTCAGATCACTTAACAGTCTGGCCTCCCTTCCTATATTGCAGGGTTTCTGTAAGGTTCAGGCATGTCATTGCTGCATAACAAACTTAACAGCTTGAACGATACACACTGATCCCCTCAGAGTGTATTGTGTGGGTCAGAGTTTCTGTGAGTCAGGAATCCCGGCATGGGGAGCAGAGTCCACTGCTTCAGGGTCTGTCATGGACTGCAGTCAAGGTTTGGACTAGGGGTGCTATTTCATTGAAGAACTCAACCAGATGGATGGGAAAGAGAACTGCTTCCACTCCCACTTTTGTTATTGTCCAGTTCCTCGTGAGCCACTGAACTGAGGGCCTCTGTTCCTAGCTGGCAACTGGCCAGAGGCCACCCTCAATTCCTGGTCACAGAGAACTCCGCAATATGGCAGCTTGCGGCATCAAAGCCAGCAAGAGAAAGAGTTGGGTAGCAAGAGGGAAGACAGACTCTTGTATCTGCTCATAGAAGTGACCTCCCATTACTTGTCCTCTATTCCGCTAGTTAGAATACACGCATAGGTCATACCCTCGCTGAAGGAGAGAGAGGTATACAGGGGATGACTGCCAGGAAGTGGAGATCATTTGGAGCCATCTTAAAGCCTGCGCCCCCACAGGAAGGATAATTAGAAACACGCTGTAAACTGTAAGATGCTGTTCGGGTTTGGGAAGTTTCAGTCATCATTTGCATCTCATTGCAAAAAGAAAATTAGCCAACCAAAATAATAGTGAGACCCTGAATGTGGGGATTTAAAGGCTATTATTACTGTGTCCTCAGGGAAACAGAATGGACCTGGCTAGTTCATGTCACACATTTCATGTGTGCCTTCCTGGCTTGTGATTTTAAAACCAGACTTAAGTAGCTATGAAATGCCTGGGCCTTCTTTTTCCCCACAAATAGCCATGTTTTGTAAGGACTTTTAAAGTTTTTCCTCAAAATCGTATTTGCAAACTGACTTTTTTGTTACTATCAGGTTCAAAAGGGCAGAAGGTCAGTTTTCAAGATGTAGGGACCACTGAGTGGCACAAGTGAACTTGAACCTGAGCCTTTAGCCCTCTGCACTGCCGCGTTACCTACTTCCAGGCCAATGCTGCTGTGCAGCCTCTGTGATCTGTGAGAGGGAAGGCTGGGCACAAAAGGCAGGGAGGAAGGAAGTGTTCTTACATGGCTTCTCCATAATTCCTTGTCTTCTAAAACAGACTGGGAGAAACAAAGGGGTAGTTTTGGTATTCCATGGCCATTATGGAAGATCTTACACATTTATTTAACAGTCAAATGTATGAAGATGTTTGTAGCATAGCAGAACAGCAGCCTGGACTTAGTTTCCTTTGGTTAGTACTATACCTTCTGCCATGGCCAATGCTCCCCATCCCTACAGAGACATTTTATTTATTTTACTGTGTAACCTGAAGTGAATAAGAGCAAGAGTTTAAAACCATGTCACGTTAACTTATCTCTGGCATTATAAATTAGCCTAGGATATTACAGGAACATGATTGTTATATAATTTATATCAGAACCTTTCTATAAATATGTGCTTATTATATTTTGAATGTTTCCAAATTATTTATTTACTATAATTCCAAAAAGGATATGCACAAAGCATGTGCATATTTTGAAGGTGAATATATACTGCATCAGTTGATCTTGTATATTTATCTTTTTAATTGTAAAGACTTAAATTTTGAAACTTACTTGTGCTGTGCTGGAGGGGGTTGGACAAACTGCTTAGGTGTTTGCCTACTCGTCCAGTAAATTACACAGTACCTTCCACCTTAAAATAAAATAAAATAAAAATAATAAAACAGACTGGGCACATCCCAGAGGCATAGGACGGGTCACTTCTGCCTTCCCAGCGGCAGGTCATGCCACAGGCCTCCCTGCATCCCAAGCAGCCTTGAGGGGTGAGAGCTAGCAGGGAAGTGGGGGAGGATGAAGTGAGGTTCGAATGAAGTTATGTAAAACCTCCCCAACCTGAGATTCATTTTCCTCCTACCAGATGCCCAGGGAGCCCCCCAAGCATGACCCACTATGCATCTAGGCAAAGTCAAACTGGCCTTAACAGAGATGATTAAATTTGCAGACTGGATTTGGGCTGAGGGATGTTATTTGCTGCCCTCTAGTGGTCAATTGGAGTCATAACAGCCAGGCCTGTGACATGCTTCACAGTAAATTATTACCCAACTTTTTTTTTTTTTAACCAAGAACATGCATTGGTACATTGTATACATAATGATCACATTTATCATGGTCATTTTGTACCTATACATGATGTATCTTGGTCCCCTGCCCCTTCCCCACCCCTCCCATTCCCCCCTTTCCTTATTTACAGCAGGTTTATTTACATTTTTCCATTTTTTCCCTTTTCCCTTTCTTTCCCTTTTTCCCTTCCTTCTTTCCCCCTTCTATTCCTCTCTTTTGAATATTATCTTTCTTTTACCTAATATTTATTATGCCTCTTTGTCTTTATGTACACTGATGGTTTCTTATATCAGAGAAACAATTTGATGTGTACTCATGAGTGACTGATTTCACTTAAAAGTATGTTCTCAAGGTGCAACCATTTACCTACAAATGACTCTAGTTTATCCTTTTTATGGCAGAGTAGTACTCCATTGTGTAGAAAAACCACATCTTTAGCCACTCATTAGTTGTTGGGCATTTGGGTTGTTTGCAAGACTTAGCTATGACAAATTGTGTTGCTATGAACATAGTTGTGCATGTATCTCTATGGTATGAGGTTTTCAGTTCTTCTGGGAAGATACCAAGCAGAGGGATAGCTGGATCAAATGGAACCTCTAGATTTAGTTGTTTGAGGAGTCTCCATACTGATTTCCATAGTGATTGGACTAGTCTACCTTCCCACCAACAGTGGAGAAGGGTTCCTTTTCGCCCGCAGCCCCGCCAGCACTTGTTGTTGGTTGATTTCTTGTTAATAGCTATTCTTTCTGGAGTGAGATGGAATCTTAACGTTGTTTTGATTTGCATCTCTCGAATGACCAGTGATGTTGAACATTTCTTCATATGTTTATTTGCCATTTTTATTTCTTCATCTGAGAAGTGTTTATTCACTTCAGATGCCCATTTTTGGATTGGGTCTTTAAATTTGGGGGGTTTGATTTTTTTTTTGAGCTCTTTATATATTCTAGATGTTAGACCCTTGTCTGAGGGACAGCTGGCAAAGATTTTTTTCCTGGTCTGTGGATTTTCATCCTGCTCTATTACTGATTTCTTTTGCTGTGAAAAGCCTTTTAGTAGGATGAGGTCCCAAGCACTGATTCTTTGTATTATTTCCTGTGCAGTCTGGGTTCTGTTCATAAATTTTTTTCCTATCCCTATGTCTTCAAGAGTTCTTCCTATTCTATTCTCCAGTAGATTTATTTTTTTTCTTTAAAAAATATGGAACGCTTCATGAATTTGCATGTCATCCTTGCCCAGGGGCCATGCTAATCTTCTCTGTATCGTTCCAATTTTAGTATATGTGCTGCCGAAGCGAGCACTCTCCAGTAGATTTAGTGTTTCTGTTTTAACATTGTTTAGATCTTTGACCCACTTTTATTTTAGTTTAGTACATGGTGAGAGACATGTATCTAGTTTTAGTTTTTGCCATGTGGCCAGCCAATTTTTCCAGCACTATTTGTTAAAGAGGCTATCTTCCTTCCAGTGAGGGTGTTTGGCTCCTTTGTCAAAGATGAGATATTTGAGTGTGTTTGGAGTTATTTCTGCATCTTCTAGCCTGTTCCATTGGTCCTCAGGTCTGTCTTTGTGCCAGTACCATGCCGTTTTTATCACAGTAGCTTTATAGTATAGTTTCAGGTCCGGGATTGTGATGCCCCCTGCCTTGCCCCTGTTGCCCAGGATTGTTTTTGCTATTTGTGGTCTCTTCTGGTTCCAGATAAATTTCATGATTGTTTTTTTCTAATTCTGTGAAGTATGTTAATGGTATTTTGATTGGAACTGTGCTAAATCTGTATAATCATTTAGGAAGTATGGCCATTTTCACTATGTTGGTTCTGCCTACCCAAGAACATGGTATATCTTTCCATTTTCTGATATCCCTTTCAATTTCCTTTTTTAGAGTACTGTAGTTTTCAATGTAAAGATCTTTTATTCGCTTTGCTAGATAGATTCCCAAGTATTTCATTGTTTTGGATGCAATTGTGAAAGCAGGGAGTTCGTTATTGGTATATAGGAATGCTATTGACTTTTGGGTGTTGACTTTGCATCCAGTTACACAACTGAATTTAGTTATTAAATCTCGAAGTCTTTTGGTGGAATTTTTGGTGTCTTCAATGTAGAGTATCATGTCATCTGCAAATAGTGATAGTTTAACTTCTTCCTTTCCTGTCTTTATTCCTTTTATTTCTTTCTCTTGCCTAATTGCTCTGGCTAATGTTTCTAGAACTATATTGAATAGTAGTGGTGATAGGGGACATCCTTGTCTTGTTCCAGATTTTAGTATGAAAGCTTCCAGTTTCTGACCATTTAGTGTTGGCCATTGGATTGTCATAGATGGCTTTTATCAGGTTGAGATATAGACCATCAATTCCTAATTTCTGTAGAGTTTTTATCATGAATGGGTGTTGGATTTTGTCAAGTGCTTTTTCTGCATCTATTGAGATGACCATGTGATTTTTGTCTTTGACTTTGCTGATATGGTGTATTACATGTATTGATTTGCGTATGTTGAACCATCCCTGCATCCCTGGGATGAATCCTACTTGGTCGTGGTGTATAATTGTCTTGGTAATCCATTGCATTCTGTTTGCCAGTATCTTATTGAGAATTTTTGCATCTATATTCACTATGGAAATTGGCCTGTAGTTCTCTTTTTTGGTTGGATCCTTTTCTGGTTTTAATATCGGGGTAATGCTTGCTTCCAGGAATGATTTTGGAAGTACTGCTTCCCTTTCAATTTCATTAAAGAGTTTGAATAGTAGTGGTATTAGATCATCTCTGAATTTCTTATAGAATTCAGCTGTGAAACCGTCAGGACCTGGGCTTTTCTTTGTTGGTAGGTTTTTAATTACCTCTTCAATTTCAATGGCCGATATTGGGTTATTTAGTATTCTTATGTCTTCTTGATTCAGTTTTGGTCATTCATATGTTTCTAAGAATCTGTCCATTTCTTCAGTGTTTTCCATCTTGTTTGAGTAGAGGTTCTTGAAGTAGGTGCTGATGATCCTTCAGATTTCCGTAGGGTCAGTTGTCATTTCACCCCTTTCATTTTTTATTGCATGGATTTGTGTCTTTTCCTTCCTTTTTTTTTTTGATAAGAGTGGCTAGGGGTTTGTCTATTTTATTTACTCTTTCAAAGAACCAATTCTTTGATTCATTGATTCTCTGTATTGTTTTGTCTCAATTGCATTAATTTCCGCTCTGATCTTTATAATTTCCTCTCTCGTAGGAGCTTTGGGTTTGATTTGTTCCTCTTTTTTCTAGATGTTTGAGGTTCAACATTAAGTTATTTATTTGAGCTCATTCTGTTTTCTTGATGTGGGAGTTCAACGCAATGAATTTCCCTTGAAGCACTGCTTTCACTGTATCCCATAGGTTCCAGTATGTTGTATTGTCATTATCATTTAACTGTATAAATTGCTTAATATCTTCTTTAATTTCTTCTGTTACCCAGCTGCTGTTCAGGAGGATATTATTTAGTTTTCATGTGTTTATGTATATTTTTTGGTTTCTGTTACTATTGAATTCCAGTTCCATTGCACTATGGTCCGATAGTATGCATGGGATAATTTCAATTCCCTTACATTTATTTAAACATGTTTTATGAGCTAGTATGTGGTCTATTTTGGAGAACGTCCCATGTGCAGCTGGGAAGAATATGTATATTCTGCTGTCATGGGGTGGAACACTCTGTAGACATCTGCTAAGTCCATTTGTTCACAGATTTGATTCAGTTCTGATATTTGTTAATTTTTTGTCTAGTTGATCTGTCTATTTGTGACAGTGGGGTATTGAAGTCTTCCATTGTAATTGTGTTAGTGTTTAAAATTGATCTTTCATGTTCCTTAATATTTGTTTTATATAGTTAGGCACACTGATATTTGGTGCATAAATATTAATGATCGTTATTTCTTCCTCTTGGAGTTTTCCCTTAAGAAGTATGTAATGACCTTCTTTGTCCCCCAACTTTTGTTAAGTACCTCCTGTGTGTCATGGCACAATGTATAATGCTGCTAGGGGGACAAGGAAACAGTATAAGACAGAACTCCTGCTTTCAAAGGATTTATCATTCAGAGGAAGAGTCAAAATATTCCCACATGAAAAGGTCACTAGCATCCCATTAAGCCAAGATTTGAAGAGTGGAACATGGAAAGACATTATCATAGAGTCAGAATTGGTAGACAACATCAGGGGTGGGGCAATCAGAGGAGGCTTCTTGGGGCCTTTAAGGCTGGGTAGGACTTGAACAGGTGTAGAAAGATCATGCACTCGCCTACGAGAAGCCTCTCAGGAACTCCCATCTCCAAGAGTTAAATCCCAATTTCCTGACTTATCTATAGCCTCTCCAGTTTCATACCAACCCCTGACTTGTCCTGGAATTTCCAGATTCCTTACAGTCCTGGAATCCTTCCCACCTTGTCTCCCACTCAAGCTGTAGGATTCGGCTCAGACATGACACCTTCTATGGAACATCTCCCCTGGTAATTAGTTGCCTCTCCTCAGTGTCCCTGTGTTCCTGGTCTGTGCTGTGGTTGCTTGTCTTACACTGTGTCACAGGGTATGCTGAACGCCTTTTCATCACTAAGCTATAAGTTTCCTAAGAACTTGCACAGAAGCTTCACATAGGAGACAATGAAAGATGAGGAAAGATACATTGGTAGCAAGCCTGCAGGCGGGTGAGGGAGGGTTAAGTCTTCAAAGCTGTGTCTGAAAGTTTGTGTCCACAAGAATGCATCCTACATGAATGTATCCAGGAAGACACTGGAGTATAGAGAGGCATGGGGACATGACGAAAAGCCAAACCTTGGTGGAGGGGAAGGTGCTCAGACACAAAACCAGGTTAGTTAGGAAGCCATGGCACCAGTGCAGCTGTGGGATGCAGTCTTAAGTGGCACAGAAAACAGAAGACTGGTGGAAGACAAAGAAAGATTTGAGGATTTTAAAGTCTTGAGCAGTTAGGGATACGTCCTGTGGCCTGACCAAGCTAAAGTGCAGACAGGTAACCT
Source organism: Hystrix cristata (assembly GCA_004026905.1). Classification (NCBI taxonomy): domain Eukaryota; kingdom Metazoa; phylum Chordata; class Mammalia; order Rodentia; family Hystricidae; genus Hystrix; species Hystrix cristata. Next base: position 32,002 of record PVJO010012806.1, on the reverse strand, counting down.
GAAACCTTGTTAAAATGCAGGCTCTGACTCATTAGGCCAGTGGTGGGTCCTGAGATGCCACATTTCCAGCACAGACCCAGGGGATGCCCATGTTACTGGTCCACAGAGCACACCATATCAGCAAGGCTGCATTGCACCTTTGAGTGAGTTAGGATCAGTGCCACTGGGTGAATGGAGCCCTCTAGGAGCACAATGGTGGGCAGGTGGTGTCTTTGGGTGAAGCAAAAATGTACCCCATCCATCCAGTGAACACACAGGGTGCACAGCTTGGTTGAGTGGGGTCCCGGCCCCACTTACCCTTTGAGGAATGAGAAACCTATAAAGCCCTTCAGGGCAGCTCACTGGAACCATGAAGACAGCTCAGAGGAGAAGTGCCCAGCTGAAACACAGAGTGATGCTTGTAGTCTATCTTAGTGAGTTTGCAGCAACAGTGGGACATCCAAATGAGATGTCCATCTATGAGCAGTTGAGGACACAGCTGGAGGCTTGGATTCAGACTCCTCAGGCTTACTGATGAGGAAAGCAAGATGAGAGGTGAGTGGAGATTAAGGAAAAAACTAACCCTTAAGGCCTTTTCCAGCAGGTAACCCTCCCCTCCCAGCACCTTTGTCTCTCTGTTGTCTCCTAGGTCACTGTTCCCTTTTCGGAATGTAAGTGTTCACAGTTATTCTTCCTTCCTCAAGATGCCAAGTCTCCTCTGTCCTGTCCCTTGGTCCCCATGCGTCTGAGAGGCCCAGAAATCCCCATTCACTGACCTGGACAGCCTCACACCAGAGCTTGTCTCTGTCCTATTCCTTTAGCCCCATCAGCCAGAACCAGCGTCCCCAGCCTGACCACAGCCTTTTAGGAGTTAGGATGCTGCCTGGCTCCCCTTGAGCTCTTCTACCCTATTTTCCATGAGGATTTGAAGGAGATACCGGTAAAAAGAATGCATGTATGAGCCAGGTAAGAACCCGGCAGACTTTTGAGTTTTGGGTTCTGTCCCCTGTAGCTGGGCCCAAGGGCTCAGGGACCACTGGTGTTTGTACCAAGGAGAACAGTGATAAAGAGCATGGCCTTTGGGAGGAATTGGTCTTGGTGGAATACCAGCCAAATTCACAAAGCCTTGGCTCTTTCTGAGAATAGGGTAATCTGTAGCTCTCCAAAAGGTTATTGTGAGGATTCAGGAGAGAACACAGGGGTGTGAGTACTTAGCACAATGGCTCACATGGATGAAGCCCTCCATCCACAGAGATCAGCATTCTACTGTTCTCCATGTCTTGCAGCCCTGGCATGGGGGAGGACAAGAAGGATGTAAGGAGAGAGGAAAGGGCAAGAGGACTAAAGGAGAAAAGCAATGGGAACCTTTGACACTGGACAGGAATAAGAAGCAGAATCAGCACTCTGTCTCCTCTCTTCCTTCTGTCAGCTCTCGCCCCTGACTCCATCCTGGCTTAGGCTGGCCAGGCCCTAGCCATGGCCAGACCTCAGTCTTCAGGAAGCCCCCAGAGGCCAGAGTCCTCCCAGCTTCTGCTGCTCTCAGGTCCCCCTGCTCCAGGGGCACCGAGAGTTCCTCACAACTGCTCCTCTCCTTTCTGCACACATCTTTGCAGAGTTTGATGGGGCGCCGGGCGGATGACAGCGGGAACAGTTGTGATCACTGGCGGAATCCTAGCTACAGTGATCCTCCTCTGCATCATCGCTGTCCTGTGCTACTGTAGGCTCCAGGTCAGTTCCCTAGGCCTGTAGCCAAAGGCTGCCAGGCCACTGGCAAACCACTTCTTCATTAGTGGGGCAGAAACTAGAGACTCATTTTGGGGTCCACAAAGCCCAAAGCCACAGCAGGTGGGAGGTGTAAGTCAAGCAGTTGGTGGTGGTCAGAAGGAAGGTGAGGATCTCCCACACACTCTGCATCCTCAGGACACCCAGAGAATACGCTGGGAAGAGAATACACAGAGAATACCCTGAGAAGATACTGGGTCTTGTGTTCACCTCCGAGGTTTTAGGAGTGGTGGGAAGGCCACCATTATGAGGAGACACTGAAAGTTGCTTCCAGCAGCTCCCAGCCCTGTTCTCAATATGATGTGCATGTTCCTCCCTCTCTGTCTCCCTGTGCCCCTCAAGCATGGCCTGGAGTTAGTTCAATGAGAAGTAAGGGGGTAAGAAAAGGTAAAGTACTGGCCTTGCGAAGCTGGGAGTATGTACTGGGGAACATAGGCCTCTGGTGTTTAATTTTATCCCCAGCACCAACAAAGAGCCCAGCACAAGCTATTCATTCGGTGGAGCATGGGCACGGGTACCTGTGCAACTCAAAAGTACACTGGGGCTGGGGGAAGGGGGAGCATACACAGTCTCTCAGACCTCCCTGTCTCTTCTTCCCAGTACTACTGCTGCAAGAAGAGCACTGAAGATGCAGATGAAGAGGAGGAGGAGGAAGAGGAGGAGCACAACCTTCCAGCCCACCCCAGAGGCCCCACCTGCAATGCCTGCACTTCCCAAGCCCTGGACGGCAGAGGCAGCCTGGCGCCTCTCACCAGAGAGCTCTGTAGCCAGCCATGCGGGGTGGCAGGGAGCCACTGCACCACCTGCTCTCCATACCGCTCCCCCTTTTACATACGGACGGCTGACATGGTGCCCAATGGGGGTGGAGGCGAGAGGTTCTCCTTTGCTCCCACGTACTACAAAGAGGGGGGACCTCCCTCCCTCAAATTGGCAGTGCCCCAGAGTTACCCGGTGACTTGGCCAGGCTCTGGGCGCGAGGCCTTCACCAATCCAAGGGCTATTAGTACAGACGTGTAACCCTTTCACCCTCCAACCTGCACACACGGTAACACTGCTGCCCCAGCAGGAGCCATGGGGACAGTGGATGACCATCCAACAACCCCAAAAGGACTAGCTCTGTTTCTTTGGCTTTTCTTGTTCTATTAACAGGGGGTTCACCAGAATTCAAACTACTGAATGCATGGAGAAACAGGGTTGGGCCTGGCTCCAAACCAGGGCCCAGAGGTGGGGATTTATCTATATTGATTGACTTTGCAACTCCACCAGTTTTCTCTGTTGGGACTTGCCTCGCACAGCCCTAGTGCCACCAAAACCCCTTCCCAGAAGCCCAAACCCTGGCTTTGCAGGGCTGTGAAAAGAAGCACCTGGGAAAGCCAAGCAAAGGCTCCCAAGACTTCTGGAGTCCTTGGAGATGAGGTGGCCATGCCTAGAGGGAAAAGGGACAAAGGGCTAAGAGAGAAATGAGGGTCACATTTTCTAGAACTTGAGATGAGAAGGAAGGTATGTAAAAAGGACTTCCTTGGGACTTGCTTGCTAAAACAACAGCTAATTTACAATTAGCTTTGTACTTTGGTTATCACAGTATGGTCACTGTGGCTGCCCCACAGGGGTATCGATTACTGAACACACCGTATCTGCATCTACCCCCTCCTCGTGGAACATATCAAGTTGACTTTAAAAAGGTCGTGGTGTGTGGTTGTTAGTGGGGACTGTATCCAAGAAAAGCATCTGTCTAAACTTGTCTCTCCTAAAATCCATTTTTTTTTTTTTTGCTTTAGGAACCAGCTGCCCCCTGCTGGAGGAGCTTTTTCAAGCTTTGTTACTAGAGTTCCAGAAGGTTAGTTAAGGAGATCTTGCTGACTGTCTCAGGCCCTGATCCACCATGCTGAGGAGCATGTGTGGATGGAGTCCTGTGAAGGTGTGTGCATTTGCATTCCCAGGCATGCACATACACACACAAACCAATCACTAGGCTTTGCCATTTTTGGGAGCTGCAGAGGGAAAGGGTCCATGGTACCAACTAGAAAGAAAAATCTGACTCCCAAGCAGCAAGAACAAAAGGTGATTAAAGTGGTAAATCCCCATGACAACTAGCTAGCTGGTACAGGAAGAGCCTGGAGTCTCCATGGGCAATGCTGCAGTGGTTGAAGCTGCCCAAATGAGCTCCTGTAGAGATTTGGTGATCTAATTTGGCATCCGCCCATGACACCATGGAGTAGAACCACTTTACTGCACTGGGACCAACAGTCCTCACTCCTAAGCATGGGGGAAGGGTCCTGAGGATTGGATATGTCTTACCAGTTAAGATTTCATGCTTCAGCTTTCACTTGGCCACTGCAACTCCTAGTCTCCAGTGATGGACTCTACTGTCTTACTGTAGACCCAATTCAAAGTCCCAATTCTTGCTTATAACCCAGCAGTGGCCTTACGCTTTTTAAGTGTTTGATGAGTTTTCAGATGATTTTGCAGTAAAATATGGCTGCTCCCCCTTCTAATGCATAGCTAACCTCCACCCACTCCTGAGTTACTAAATGTTGCAGAAGACAGCAGAGGAAGGGGTTGGGGTTTCTGCCAAAATCTTGATTTTGTACTTGACAAGGGTAGACAGCAGTTGAGCAAGCTTGGCAGAAAGGGGAATGCTCACCTTATACATAACTCTGTTTGGACCTGGAATTAATGGCAATCTGGAATTAATGCACACTAGGTTGAGAAGCAGAAGACCTGGGTTCTAGAACCAGTCTCTTATCTTCTCTGAGAGTCCACTTTCTCCAGGGAAAAGAAGCTTGTCCACATGGACTCTAAGGGTCTTTAGTGCTTCATGAAGTGAGAAGAGCTCCTAAAAAAATCTGCCAGCTAGGCCATTTCCACTTACCCTCATCCTGGCAGGTGCTGGTACTCCCAGGTGTCTGATCCTATGTACATGCATGTTTGCTAAGGGATGAAAGACTGCAAAAAACCCCACAAGATTATAAGGCAAAACCATTTTAATTGCCAGTGTTAAGGTAGCATGTTTATCTGACCCCTTACTGAGTGACCCCAAATGGAGCACTGATCTTGGACCAGGAAGCAGCTCTAGGTGGGTTAATGAGATCTGTCTCCCACTGCAGAGCAGTTTAGGACAGCAGCTTTAACCTACCCATCCCACTGCCAGCTGTTCCAGGGCCATGTGCAACCCCTTGATGAGCTGCTGGGCCTGGCAGCCCTCCCTCCTTCCTGATAACCAGCCCAGTGCCTTGTCCCCCTGCAATTCCACAGTCAATCCACCAGCCAACCCACAGCCTTCTGCACCAAGAATAACACCATCATCGTAGCTCCTGCCTTTAGAAAAATCAGAACGACCCAGTTAACTATCACCTGCTTCTCACTGGAGTCCCAGAGTACAAAGCATCCTGTGCCATAGTGTCTGCTCCTGTTGTTTCTCCAGCCTAACTGTTGTTAACAGTCAAAATCTGGGTCCAAGGTGTTAAACAGACAGCGGGCCACAGCCCTTCCCCACATAGCCCACATTGCTCAGGGCACAGGCTGCCCCCTGGCTCAAGATGGCCAGCTGGCCTCATTTTAGCTGAGGGCCTGCTCTGTGGAAGAGGGAACTCACCCCACCAACCTGCACTATCCTTTTAGCTGTGGAGACTATACTGTACAACTCTTCAAACTGAACCCTAAACAGGAAGAGGAGGAAGGGCTGGAGAACACCCAGTCCTCTCTGCTATTTTTTTCCACCTCCATGTCACTACTGCTGCTGCAGTTCTTGTCTTGCATCTTTGATAACCTGGAGTCACAACCAAGTGAATGTCAAAATAAAAGAGCAATTTGAAATAGAAGCTTCATTGGGTCCTGCTCTTTACCTAGGCACAGGGCAGCTGGGCATGGATTTAAGAGTAGATGCTTCATTTCAACAGCCAGAGTGTCCACTTTCAACACCAAAATCCACATATTTCCTACCCTCTCCTGCTTACAAATTAACAAATGCCTTACCTTATTGCAGGGTATCCTCCATTGCCTAGTCTGGGTTCACATACAGGGAGGATTTACTGTTTGTTGGGAGAGGGATTGAAGTGTAGTAGCTGCTGTCCCCTGAGAGACAGTGGTCCTACCCACAATGTAAGCCTTACTTGGGAACAACCCAGGCTTCCACTCCCACCCAGCCCCCCTCACCTTCCAGGCCTCTAGTTTCCCCACTGTGTACTCTGAGTCAAATCACTAGCCCTCGGAAGCCTGAGCAGACTCAAAGTGTGTCATACAGCCAGCCCTGTGTTGTATAGGAAGGAAGGGAGGGGGAGGTGTTGGGTAGAAACTGTAAAACAGCAGCAGTATGGAGTGGGGGATAGAAGGCCAGGAAACAGCTTTATGTGTTGAAGGGTAAAGGAAAAAGTGTCTATGTATGTGTGTGTGTGTGTGTGTGTGTGTACGTGTGTGTACATGTAGTGGGCAGGCCACTGGCCCTGCAGGAAGCCTTCCCTAGTATCAGCTGGAGCACAGCTTCACTCTCAGCCCTGGAGGCAGTTGGGCACAGCTCTGTCACCACAGCTCTCCTCTGGAAACAGAAGCCAGGCCCTGAGGCAAATCTCATCATGAAATCCAAACAGCTTCAAGCTACCTCTTCTACTCCTGCAGAGCAGCCAACACCCTCACCCCAAACCCCCCACTCTCCCACTTGGCATCCTGGTGAGGTAGGGCTGCCCCTGGCATTTGGGTGTGGGGGTGGGGCCACAGCCTGGTAGCCCTTGACCTCCCTCAGCCTCAGCCTCAGGGCCCTGCACTGTCCATGCCCAGTAGGGAGGGATGGAGGGGAGAAAGAAGTAGTGTTCAAGACCACAAGCCCATCACCCTAGTACCCATGGGCCTCCCTGACCAATAGCACTTCAGTCCCCATAAGCTGCATCATGCCATCCCAGGTCCTCCAATCTGTCCCCGTCACCCTGCCCCTGGGTGTCAGCACAGACTTCAAGGATAAATTCCTTTCATCATAAAAACTTTTCACTCAGTTTTCTACTTTCAAGTTTATAAATGCTGCTCAGAGGCTGCTGACTATTTCCAGGGGAAGATGTCCAAACACTGAGCATCTAAGGCTGGACACTCCCAGGACAGCACAGCAGCAAGGGACATAACCAGGAGTCCCTCTGCAGTTGTTTGCTCAGAAAGAAGGGGCCACCCTCCTGACCCTCAGCCCCCAGCCTAGGCACCTCTTCCAGCTCCTCAGCCTCCTCCGTTCTTCTCTCCTAGTCCCCCATCTCAGTGGCCAACATTCCTCCAATGCCCATCAGCTCCTCTACAGAAAGCCAGGGAGTACAAAGTTTCTCCCAACACACTCGTCCTGCACCTCAGCTTCTGGGTCCCCACAGGATACCTCCAGATACTCGATAGGATGCCATCCTCTAGCACCCTCTGGATCTCACCCTAGCCACAGCAGGCACCATGTGGTGTCAGCAGGAAAAGGGGAAGGGGTTCCCGGGTCAAAAGGCCATCCTCTCTCTGCTCTCTGTGACCTCATACCCCAGCAGACACAGCAATCTAGTGGCAGTGCTTAGTGAGTGGGATTTTGAATCAGACTTCAGAGTGAACTCTGCCTGGCTCACACACTTACTGTGTGACTTCAGGCAACATTTTGGACTTCTCCATGTCTATTTTCTCATCTGTAAAATGGGGACAATAACATCCACTTTAATCCATAGATATGAAAATTCAGTGAGCTGACACCTGGTATATATGTTGGCCACTATCACTAGGATTTTAGATAGAGTAAGACCTGCATGAGGGGGCAGCAGGGCCCACACTAGGACTGCTCGGGCCTCAGGGCAGAAGGCCCACTGGGTTACACCTCCCCTACTACCACTCACACCCAAGCCTTTCTAAAGCCCCTCTTCCCCCGCCCCCCTCCCTGCCTGTGCCAGGCATTTCTAGAACTACCTCTCCCATCAATGTCTCTCTCTTTCGAATGTGCCTACACCAATAACTGCCTGCAATTCTTTGCAGGACCCATCTGCCCATCAACCTGGAACTGCACTTTTGTTTCGTATTTGCCCCATCAACTGAATGAATGAAGGACAGCATTCATACTCTGTAACTGGAGAATAAGCTTTCAGTTTGGCTGTGTGCTTTGTGTTTCACTGGCTCCCAAGTTCAAGGTTTGAGGATGACCAGCCCTCCCTAAGCCTAGATTTCTTGCGTTGTCCATTCTTGGCTCTGCTGGGCTTCACTCAGAACCTGCTGCATACTCTGGCTTCTGTGCTCCCAGGCACAGGCAGAAACTCCAGGCATTCCCAGGTGGGTAGATAGTGCAGAGGCAGGAAGGTGCCCAGATGTCTGGCAGGGAGAAAAGGGAATGTAACCATGCAGAACACCAAAGAAGAACCACTTAGAGGGCTACACTCGCCACATTCCTATCCCCACTGCCAGTCCTGGCTCCATGAGGTCCACCTTCCATCTGCCCTGAATCATTCTCCCTTATTTCCCACCAGGCTCCATGGTGAAGGGAGAAGGAAGTGAAATGTCAACACAGCTCTAGCCCCTAACCTATAGGTCACTGGTGACTCAACTTCCCTGACTAATCATTGTATGTTCATTACACCCCCTCTTTCCAATGGATATAAACTTTTTTAGAAATAAAATCTAGATTTACCCTTTCCATATGCAGCTTTCAAAAATAGTTAGGGAAACTATGGTTGTGGAACCCTACCATGGCCCTCGTCATTCGACAAACACCAATTTTGTCACATGCAATTTACTATGCAATTTTAGGCAACTTTTCTATATAGTTCTTGGTTATGGTGTGTCATATCTATAGACTGACTTCAACTGACTTCTACTTCAAGGCAGCTTGACTGCCCCTGGGCAACTATAATATGGAGTAAGACTGTGGAGGCAACTTCTATAAAATACAATCAAGCCACCCTCCACTTGCACTGTGGAGGATGAGGAGGACAGGATTTGGACAGCTTACCAAGTGCCACCAACCACCTGCGTATGTCTTCCATCTCCCTCCTGTGCCCAGCTGTGGGCACGGTGGAACATGACTTCATTGGAGCGGCCCTCAATTCCTTTGCCTTTTCCCCCCTTGCTCTTTTCTAAGATTCTGAAAAGGGCACTTTTTAGATGGGAAGAAATAACCTTGTGAGCAGATTCCTTGACACGTTAGTGACGAGAAGTTTTGCTCTGGATCTAACTAAATGACTAAAGATGAAACAGAAGCCTGACCCACCTCTTAAAGTGCCTTGAACTCTTCCCCCAAACACAGGGCCCCAGTTTATACTGGTACCCCCGGTAAGCTGAGAAGACCTGACCTCTAACCCACAGAAGAGTCTCATATTCTTCCCTTGCAGGGCAGAGCCCTGGATCCGGGCTGGGGGTGGAGGGTCATCTTGTTCCTCCTCTCTAAAAAGCAAGATCACTTATGGTAGCTACACGCAGGCTATGAAAAGCTCAGCACTCTCCAAATCTGCAAAATTATTGTTCAATGAACATATTCAAATACATTCAGTCTAAACATGCTTATCAAGCATATTCTTAAGGATAATATTTTCTGCTTTTTTTTTTTTTTTTTTGAGACAGGGTCTTGCTATGTAGTCCAGGCTGGACTTAAACTCATAGCAATCTTTTAGCCTGAGCCTCCTGGGCGCTGGGATTACAGGTGTGCACCACCACACTCAACTATTTTCCACTTAAGTGCTTTATTGGGCATCCCTGAACTCTTCCTAAGTAAGACACAAACATCCAGCTGGAGCCCTGCCTGCCACAACTAAAGCAGGACTCACCCCTCCCTCCAGAAGATTCCCCTCCACAATCTTCAATGCACCAGGCCCCCGGATTGCCCAGTCCTTAGGGGAGACTTTGCCCACTCACACCAGTCTTTCCCACTTTCTATCCTTTTAGCAACTGCCCGTTCTACCACACATCAACAGCAAGGAACCCCAGCCACAGCTAGAGGTGGGGGACAGGGAGGCAGCCTCTCCCAATTCCCAATGGACGGGACAGCTCCAGTCCCCATAGGAGTACATGTCCAAAAGCTTGGTGGCTAGATCCTGGACATCAAGATTGTCTTCCCTTCCACAACTAAAAATTAGACAGCATGGCTTACCCAGTCCTGGTCACAGGCACCTGAGCACATGGAGGAGCTCAAGGCTCTTTGGAGGTCTGGGGTGTAAGCCAGATCTGCCTCCACCCCAGTCCATCCCTATCTAGACTGCCCACGGCTTTGCCTTGGCCTAGCATTTTTCTGCTCAATGAGACTCGCATCTGTACTCCTAAAACTAACAAGAGTATTCCCTTGAGAGGATTTATATGCTGCGTCCAATGAAACATTCTGAAATTATACCAGAAATGTGACCCTCCTCACAAAGTCATTTGAACTCCTTCTCTAAACCACTGGGTTCCAGGATGATCAGAAGACCCCAAATTCAAGGTCCCTGACAACTGAGGGTTTTGCCAGCACCCTACCCTTCTCTCGACCCTGACTCCCTTCCACTATCCCACGTCAAAACACAGGTCTCCATCTGAGGAGCTGTACTACTGCTAATTCATGAGGAGGAGCCTAAAGAAAAAAAAAATAAGAGTCGAGAATTGTAAGACAGAAGTTATAAAATGTGCCTGAGACAAAGAAAAATTGGAAGGATACGCACATACACACATACACACACACACACACACACACACACACACCTTTCCTATGTAAAGGAACAGGGAATGACAAGGGGGTAGAAGGCTTTTCAGTTTGTCTCACGATGTTATTTTGATTTATGCACTCTATTTCAGAAAGATTTTTTTCTAAGTGAACATACACAAAAACCATGGTTGAGAATTGAGGGTACATGCTGGTTTGTCTCACACAGGCCCACATATGGGAAAGCCTCCCTTGGTTTCCGATCCTGTGGCTGCGAGAGGCACCAAGTAAACTAAGAGTGGTCACCTGAACACATCATAAGCATCCTAAGATGCTGCCTCACTGCACCACTTCCAGTTCTGGAGCTGGGACTTGGTTGTCACTGAGCTTCTCTGGTGATTTTCAAAATACAAACAGTCTGCTGTGCTCTAATTGCAAAGCCATTTTCTACCTACAAGGCTAAAGGCAGAAAAACAGAGTGAAAAACAGGGTCAACCGGCATAGGCTCATATTGTATGAAATTTTAAAAATATTTTTGTTGTAAAGAAATACAGAATGTGTGATTTTAACCACTTTGAAAGTGTGCAATTTAGTGGCATGACTCCACCCACAATGTTGTGCAATCATCACCACCATCTTTCAAAAGTTTTTTCATCATTCAATCAGAAATTCTAGAGCCATTCATGTTTGGATTATCTTTAACAGATTATGTTTAATTTTTTTGCATTAAAACAAAGTTTTAAAGTAGGCTCACCCTGCCCATTTTACCAGAAAGATGGAGCACAAACTGAAGCACAAGGATGAGAATCATCACTTCTACTCTCCCAAGATGAAATCTCCTAAGCAAACCCCTCTTCAAAGAAACAAAAGATAAAGAGGTTGGAATGTAGCTTTATAGCCACCACTACCATCCCTGAGCCCCTACTCCAAAGACTTCTCCCCAGAAATCTCTGCCTTGGGCCACTGTCTTAACAGTTTCCAGACTGACACAGAAAGTGGAACACTGACCACAGGAGTTGGGGATGGGGAGGAAACCAGGAGCACACTCCCGGCACCTCTATACGCTCCATCCAGAAACCCACCTCAACTGATGCATTTAAAAAATGATCGTAAGATCTACAAACCTACAGAGACTTGATGGAAATGTGTGTATCAACCATTCGAAGAGGGTCTATGCACCTTCCCCCAGAGTTAAAAAATCACTAGGAATTTTCTCTATCCTGCTCACCTTAACTGGAAGGACTTTTCATTTGCATTTCTGAATCCACACACCCATCTTCACCTGCCCAAATCCTACCTTTCCTTCTCTGTGCTTCTTTGATTTATTCCCTTGACGTCTCTGAAAGTAGCTTCTCCATTTTCTGAATAAGCAAAACAACCTATCTTCACCTCCCTGGACATTCTGGTTGGACTGCTGGTCTCTTCCAAACAGGTTGTTCCTCTAGGGATGGAGTCATCACCATCAACCCAGCACCCAGCAGCAGTGAACTGCACACAGTTTGGAAAAGCTAAATTCTACTACAAAAAGGAGGATGTCTTTCTCCCTTTCAAGAGCCTGGGTTTGAGAGTCCCTCCATCCCTCAATTTTTCTGTTATTGCAGTAAATACACATAAAATTTACCATCTTAACCATTGTTGTTTTAAATTCTTTTTTGGGGGGCGGCGCTGGGGATCAAACTCAGGACCTTGTGTTTGCAAGGCAAGCACTCTAACCACTGAGCTAAATTCCCAGCTCCTAATGTTTTAAATTTTTATTGCTAAGTATAGAGTTCAATGGAATTCAGTACATTCATAATGTTGTGTAAACACTGTCACCACCTATCTCCAGAACTCTCATCTTGTAAAACTGAATCATTGTACCCACTGTAAACAATGCCCCTTCTTCCCCTCCCCCAGCCCCTAGCAACCATCATTCTACATTCTGTCTCTACGATTTTGACTATGTTAAGTATCTCATCTAAGTGTAACCATATTTTCTGTGACTGGCTTAGTGTAATGTCCTCAATATTCACCCATCTTGTAGTATATGTGGAAAATTCCTTTTAAAGGTTAAATATTCCATTATATATAGCATATACTGTACCACACTTTGCTTATCTATTAATCTGTGGATGGACACTTGTGTTGTTTCCCCACTGTTAACTGTTTCGAATAATGTTACTAAGAAGATGATTATCTGCCTACATTTTTCCTTTTCTTAAAGTAGCTAAGATCGTGGTCCAAGAGCCAAAATATTTCCTTAGTTTAGTTTGATGCTGCTGCTTCTACATTGAGCATTTGATGATCCATAGTGTAACCTCCGACTTGATATCATTTCTAATATACCCTGTTTAAAATCACAATTTTTAGAGTAACTAAATAATTCATAGCCCTTCCCTTCCTTATTAATCTGTTTTTACAGTATTGAAGTCCATCAGTTAAGGTGCATTTAGAGACGATTGTAACATCTACTGGTATTACGCCATAAGAAAATCAGGTTGCTGCTAATGTCTGGAGTATTACAAAATCCTGTTCTTTGCCTTTAGGCTCCTCTTATCACTTGACTTTAGCCCAGTTCACTGAAAGCTCATAATTTAAGATATCCCAACTCCTGAGAGTTACTATTTTTCTAACCTACAAGAATAAACTTTGTGGACTTTGATGACTCAATTCATATTTTACAGGAAATGACTGTAAAAAGTGTTAACCCTTTGGTTTTAGCTAAGAATAGAAGTGGGGGGAAAAAGCTGGGAGAGGGGGAGTGAAGGACTGAGGTAAGTATTCACATGCTTCTACTCTCTAATTCTGGCTTGGCAACATTCTGAGACTGCAATTCTTAACACATACCGACCTTTCCTCCAGGCATGTAAGGTGAAAGATGCCCATACTTAAATACCTTCCCAATCAGATTGGAGCAACCCTGGGTTTGGAGCAACTCCTAGAGTTGTACTTAAGCGTCACTGAGTAGGAACCGCAAAGAATGCTATGTGACAACTGCAGTAGATTCTAGGCAGAGTGTCTGCACTGCACCTCTTTCACTGATGGATATAAATAACACCTGACCTTCACAGAATTCTCTGGTTCTGCAGCTATTTGCTAAACAACAGGAATGTTCTTTCCCACATTAATAACCACATGCCCATTTCTATAAACTTGCTATTTTGAAAACTTTAGTCAAGAATCAATCAGCTGAGAAAAATTAAGGAGATTTATTTTTGTAATAACCACAGAACTAATTTGAATAAGGCACATTCAACATTTATATGAAACAAATGCAAAATTAAATGTAGGAAGAAGTGAAATGCCAAGAAGTCTGACATTAATCCTCATAAAGTCTATTAATTTTTAAGTAGACAAAAGCAAAATTCAGTAAGGTTCAAAAATTTTGCTCAGTTTATATACTTACAACAGTGCTAGAAAAGATTACCTTGCTGGACTATTCTCACTTTTACATGCCATATTTGCTTGTTTTAGTCTGTCAATACTTATTATGTTTCCTGTCTGTTTTTGTTTTTGTTTTTGTTTTTTCAGAGGTCTTGCTATGTATTCCAGGCCGCCCTTGAACTCACTATGTAGCCCAGGCTGGCCTCAAACTCACAGCACTCCTCCTGCCTCAGCTTCCTGAGTGCTGGGATTACATATCAGCTTATCTATCAAAATAATGAAAGATGAACTATTAGATACACAAAAGTCTAAGCTTGAAAATATAAAAACAGAAATAAGGAATAGAAATTAACCTAAAAGAATATATTAGATAACAGATTTTAATTATTTGTACATTTAAAAAATAGTTTTATGCTCTAAAAATAATCATCTATTGAAAAGAAGACCCAGAGCTAATATACTGCTTCTTTTTTAAATGATTTTTGAAACAGTGGATAGAAAATTGACAAGTCTCAGTCAATTGCACTTAATACACGCAAGGAAAAGTGTTTTTACCAAAGACTAAAGAGTAAATAAAAAAAAATTCAACCTTTAGAAATTGATTATCCTACCCTACATTATATTGAGAGCAAATGATGAAAAAGCACATTCAACTAAATAAGAAACAATTACCTCTGTTTCAACTGCAATCTCAGTCAGACAGAAACAGATATGCAAACTGCAGACTGGATCCTTTATAGATCTGAGGTAGCACAGGTCAGCAGGCCAACGTAACAGTTCTATAAGGCACCACTGGTTTTGTGTGACATAATGCTAGCATCTAAGATCTAAAAATACAGAAAAAAATTTGACTATAGTATATACATTTTTCTTCAATTTCCTGATTTTATATTGGATTGACACTGATACTACATTCATTATACTTTAACTTTGTGTTTAGGTCTCTCCTCAAATCCATGAAAAGATTCCCTCAAAGTCCCAAATGCACACTATTCCTTCAGGTATGCCTCTACCCTCAACTGAGCACACTTCAGGTTTTGTAGGGTTATGTTAATTTGATCCCACAAAAACACAAATGTGTGTTTTTCCTGTGGCAGATTATTTTCAAAGAGATTCTTCCTCATGCCTTTGTGATACTCCTAGGTATCATTAAAAGATCCTTATAATCTTCTTAGTGTTTCCTAAAATCTTTCCATTTGTACGATTATGACTTAACTATATACGTACATATACATATACATATATATGTGCATACACACACACATACACATACATATGCTTCCTTAGAAGCAGAAAGGCTAAATCCTAGTTAAAGCATTCCAGCATTCCAAATATAATCAACTACTATCTCCATACACACTGTTCTCAATCTTTCTTATAGTCACAGAACATGGTCCAACAATTGATTTTGGCCGTTAAAACTCCTGTAAAGCTACCATTTTTTGCTTCTCACTAAGTTAACATCTGCATTTCTCCAATTCTTAACCTAATGGTACTTCTAACTAACTCTCAAGAAATGAGCTGCATTATAGAAAGTTCCATCACAGTGTAGCAAATAACCATTTGGTAAAGTTATGCCAATGTGCCATATAAAAGCTACCATGAAAAGTGCTTATCAAAATCTGTTCTTCTGGCCAGACATGGTGGAACATACCTGTACTCCCAGATACTCAGGAAGCTGAGGAAGGAAGATCACAAAGTTTGAGGCCGGCCTGGAATACTTAGTGAGATACTGTCTAAAATTTTTTAAAAAGCTAAGGATGTAGCTCAGCTCTCCCTGGGTTCAAGTCTCAGCACATAAAGGAAAAGAAAAAAAAGAAATTGTTCTTTTCTCATCCTAGACAATTATAAAAACCTCATTCAGCATGGACAGAAATGATTAATGGATATGAACAAAAGCAAGAGAAAGATGTTAGTAAACGCTAGCTTATACATTCTTCAGTTCATCCATTTTTGTTTAATAAATAGATCTATACAATAAACTTCTATTTCATCTTCCTACTCATAAGTTTTAACTCTTTCATTTTTTTGTACTCATTTATTATCTCTAAAATGTTTTTTCACTTAATCAATGGCTTTCAAACTTCATTAGTGAAACTCCCCGTTCCAATGGAATCTTACACAGAACTGCAACGTATAAAACAGTCAAAAGCAGAACTACTCTGATACAGAGGGGAGAGGTCCTGGTAGTTTCATAATCACTACTCCAAATCATTCAAGAAAGCTGAAGTAATGATATAGCCAATTAGGAGTTCTTAATTTCCAATAATTAGAAATAATTTCCCTATTCACTCCAATATTGAAGAATATTTGTGTGTGTGTGTGTGTGTGTGTGTGTGCGCGCGTGCGTGTGTGTGCATGCCAGGAACTGAACTCAGGGCCTTGCACTTGCTAGGCAAGCACTATAACCACTGAGCTAAATCCCCAGCCCCAAGAATATTTTTTGAGCATAGCTGCTTTTACCTCAGCTCCCTAATGGAATAGAAGTATAGTGCCTTACATGGTATTAGATACTAAGATCTAATGGTTTAAATTATTATTTCCTTTTTTCATACTACTCAAGTACAAATTAAGTATAAGACATAATCATAACTAGGTTACTAAAGTGACTTTAAAAAAATATTTAACATGTAATATGACATGTTATTGTACTGTTACTAAATTTTCTAAAATTTACCACTGCTTCATAACATAGGCTTTACTCCAAACATTACCCAAATCTCTCTTCAAAGTCTTACTTAAGAAAGCAAAATCACTCTGTAGTTACTTTGAGAATGGCTTCCTATGCAATAATTCTTTTGCTGTATGTTGGGACTTAAAAAATTCTTCAGCTTTATATACAATATTTTAAACATGATTTGCTTGAAAAGGCAAAGAAAATGATGTCAGGTCAATTTTTAGCTTTGTCAAAGCTTAGATTAGAAAGATTTTACAAACAGCAAAAAAATGAAAACTTTTTTTCTAAAATAAGTTCACTTATGTTTTTCAGGCTATTCCCTAACACTTACCAACCTCCTTCCACAGAAATGGAAGGCCTTTTAACTAACTTTTTCACAAACTGAGGCCTGCCATAACCAACTCTACTCAGCTTTATAAAAAGCACCCCTGCTCTTCTATGTTTTTCACTGGCTGGACAGGCAGCACCAGGTGTGAAATACGGCTCCACAGCCCACTCAATTTGTCTGAGTCCATGTGGTTGAAGGAACTGGGAGTGTTCGAATTGGTAAACTTGGCCCAGAGTAAATCCCTCACTTTTTCTTCAGTTTCTCTTGGGCCTACATTTGCTTCTAATGTTTCCTCTTCCAGCAGAACGGTCAGGACAAGGGCCACATCTTTAAAGGCAGCATTCTCATGATCACAATACTTATAGAAGATCAAGGTGGAGCCCGCGGGAAGAGATTCAAAGTGATGTACCACAGCAGCCTTCTGGCCATTCTCAAATCCATAGCTCAGCTCCAAGTCAACAAACAGCTTGACTGTGTCACTGTCCTGCAAGGCTCTCTCAGCCCCATCAATTTTAATGGCAGAGACTTTCTGAGAAGAGGTGTAGGCATCAGCAACATGGTGGCTCAGGCACTTCAGGGTCTCTCTTCCCTCTCGAGCTGCTGTAAATATGATAGTGGCTGGCTCGGTGGGATTTGAAGCATTGAGGTGCTTCTGGAGAAACTTACGTCCTCGCTGCCACAAGAAAGAACTCTGGCCTGGAAATTTATCCTTTAACTGGCTAAACTGGGCCAAGAAGGCCTCCAAAGCTGGATTTTGGGGTACTTGTTGGGCTGGAGATGAACTTAGCACAAAAGCCACAACCACACAGCCAAAAACCAAGCAGACAAAAAAGACAGGCCCTGTCAAAAAATGAGAAAAATAACAGAATGTGAGAGAAAACATGAGTCAAAAAGCCTGTGGTAAACTGAAATGAAGTAGAGATTACTATCAGGTTTTACTAGAGGTTCTAAATTCCTTTTGCCTAAATCTTGTTAAACTTTCACTGTTAAAAAGTCTACCAGAAATACTGTTTCTCTAATCTCTTCTTCAATTATTTGAAGACACAATACCTTTGTTAAAAGGTAAAAGCTAAGTTGATGCATTTTTTGTTATTACTAACATGTTTTAGAAGTGAGCTATTAGGATTTTCCTCCATTTTCTCAAAGTACTTACTACCTACAGCAGACATCTTCTGGAGTCAAAACTTAGATATGCTCCTTGAAAAGTTAGTATGTGCTGAGCGAAATGGTAGTTTTTAGCTAGCATTGTAGTTGAGCGATAGAGCACTTGCCTAGATATGCAAGGCTCTGGTATCGATCTTGAGTGCCACACACACACAAAAAAAAACCACAAACTTTGCAAAAAGACAGTTTCAGTTTCTTATTTACAGAAAGATGAAAAGCCCTTCCTACTGTAAGAACTTCCATTTTGTTAAGCTCAGCAAAATATCAACTAGCATCCCACCCCTAAGGAAAAAAGACCCTTAAACTTTGTTGGTCTATTTTATTAGGACTCAACAAACTTTTTTGGAGGGGGGGAGACTAGGGATTGAACTCAAGGCCTTGAGCTTGCTAGGCAAGCACTCTTACTACCACTGACCTAAATCACCAACCCCTCAACAAATGTTTTCAAAAATATATTAATAAAATGTTTAAATTATTTAAGTGTGCTAATATTCTAGGCATTTCACTGAGGATTTATGAACATGAATCAACATCACAATAAAAACCAGGTTTAAACTCACCATAGTTCCAAAAACTCTTTTTCCTAATCTTTTTTATGGTATCTTGTAGACTCTCTTTGTTTTCTCCCAATGTCTGTGCTTCTTGTTCATGACTTTCAGCCACTGGAAGGAAAAAAAAAGGAATAATACTATTTTAGACAGTATACGAATTAAGAGGGCATACACCTTTGTATCTCTCACCAAACTGACTAAAAGGAATCCTATACTTTGTAAAATTTTAAACAAAGAAAGATTACAGATTATCTCATTCCACTGCCTTAGGTTCTTGCTTACATATAAACTGTACTTTTAAAACAGTATTCTCTTTTTCTACTCACAGTAAACCTGCATAATTCTGATAGCAGAAAATGGTCCATATAATTACATTCATTGACTCATTGACAAACATCCATAATGTTGCTTCTGAGTGCCAGGTACCAGAGATACACAATGAAAGAAAGGGACATAGTCCTTGCTTTCACAGACTATTCTAATGTCTAATGAATAAAATATATATTTTAAATCATTCACTGATTTGTGGTGAAACATGAATTACTGGCCCTTGGTCAAGCCCTTGATGAATAAAACGTCACGTATTTTATATTTCTTTGCACTTGACAAATGTGCATTTTGGACTGAGATCTTCAAAGTACTTACAAAATTCAGATCCACATCTACAATCAGAAAGTTAGAGCTACAAAGACCCAAATTCTTCGTTTTATAAATAGGAAACTCAAATACCAGGAAATTAAGAGTCTGACCTGAAGCTGCCCAAACTTATCAGGTGGTAGGACTGAAACTGAAATCAATCTCATGAGTTCTAGGTAAGGATTTAGCACACTGCAACTCTTACCGTCTTAAGGGAAGACATGCTTATTCTCCTTAATATACAAGTACAGAAAATCAGGTATAGAAATTAACTCATTTGCTCAAAGTCCTATAAAACTGAAACATGACTGAGTTAAGGACAATATACTATTACCTTTCATTAAAAAGTATACCTATCTTGGGGCTGGGGATTTAGCTCAGTGGTTAGAGTGTTTGCCTTGCAAGCACAAGGCCCTGAGTTCAATCCGCAGCACCACCAAAAAAAAAAAAAAAAAAAAAAAAAGTATACCTATCTCTTGATTTATGTTAACATTTAGTTTCCCAAAAGGTGAAAGGATTTTAAATTTTTAAAAAATCAAATATCCTCCTCATAAAATATAAAAATGTACGGATGTATTTTTAAAGTCATGCTCCTTTTTGTCATAGTACATTAATATAAACACTATTTAAAAAATGCAGTTTATGGGCTGGGTATGGTGGTGCACACCTGTAATCCCAGCACTTGGGAGGAAGAGACAGGAGGATTGCTCCAAGTTTGAGGCCAGCCTGGGCTACATAGTGAGTTCAAGGACAGCCTGAACTGCTCAGCGAGACCCTGTCTCAAAAAAACAAACAAAAAAATGCAGTTTATGTATGGCAGGCAATTTAATACAGCAAAATAAACTAGTCTAGGAAATGAGAAACCTCATTCCAGTATCATATTGCTTTGTATGACTTTGGGTAAGCCCCAAAGGCCCTAACTCTTGGTGGCACAGGCTTGTAAGCCCAGCACTCTGGGAAGCTAAGGAAAGAGGACCAAAAGTTCCAGCCTGGGCATCTTAGTGACTTAGCAAGACCCTGCCTCAAATATAAATAAGAAAGGGCTAACATAAAAAAAAAAAGTTATTGCCTAACAAGTGCAAGGCCCAAAGTCTGATCCTCGGCCCCCCCCCCAAAAAAAGTTAGTGATTTGTAAGACCCTATCCAAAATACAAAATAAAAAAGGGCTAGCTTAGTGTAAAGGCCATAATGCTATGGTTCAGATCTGGGGTATAACCCAACAGCCTCTTGTGTTTGGAAGGGGACTGGATCATGGGGGCACTATCCTCATCAGTGGATCAGTCCACCGATGAGTTCAGCAGCTGAGTATGCTATTGGCAGGTGCAGCCTGGTTAGAGGCAGGTCACTGGGGTCATGACCTAGAAGGGCTTATCGCCTTCCCTGGCTCTTCCCTTCACTCTCTGCTTCCTGGGAACCACAACATGAACACCTTTCTTCTACAATAGGCCCTTCCACCATGCCATTTCTACATTTAAGCCTGCCAACTATGGGTTGAAACTTGTGAAACCATGAGCCAAAATAAACTTTTTCTCCTTTAAGCTGTGTCTCAGCAAAAAGAGAGTATCTTAAGACACCTGAGTTCAATCCCCAGTACCACAAAAAAAGACAAAAGTTCTCTGAAAAGAAGGTCTTGACTTAGCTATGTTCTCATAGGCAAAACAAAACAGGGTAGTACTTCAGTGGGTTCTCTCACCTGGTGCAGGCTGTCGCCTCCTCAAAGAATCCTGGCTCTCTGCTCTGGACTGACCCAGACTTCCAGTCTTCTGGTCGTCTGCAGTAGATGGCTCCTGAGAAGCTCCAGTTCTGTCACTTGCTTCCTCAGGGAGGGAGGCAAAGGTGCTTCCCAAGTTTGTATCTGCTCCTCTTCCCTTGTCACTTGGAGAATTAGCATCTGGATCCAGGGGTTCTTTACCCAGATTTTCTGAAGGGAGGTGATCCTTTTGTTCCCCATCCTCAAAACTCAGGTTGTCCTCATCCTCTGTTTTCTCTCTCGGATATTTCCCCAAAT
Source organism: Hystrix cristata (assembly GCA_004026905.1). NCBI lineage: Eukaryota > Metazoa > Chordata > Mammalia > Rodentia > Hystricidae > Hystrix > Hystrix cristata. The sequence goes on along the minus strand of PVJO010012806.1, from coordinate 10,918 downwards.
TTGTTTGATCTGACCTTTCTGCTTTCTCACCTGTATCTGCACTTTCTGGACCTTCTGCCTCTAGCTCTTGGTGGTCTTTGTTACAACCAGAGGCAGAGCATAGGGTCTGAGCTTCTTCAGTGGAACTTGCTGTAACTGTGGTTTCCTGTTCCTGAGAAATTACTGATGGATCATTTTCCAAATCCTTTTGAGAGTCTAGTGAGATAAAAATTTATAATTTTCATTGAAAAAAATTTCCACATATTTATACGGAATTTCCTGGCTTCTAAGGCACTTACTAAACATTATTTTGCTTGCATCCCACTAAAGATGATTAAAACAAATTATCATATTAGTATAACAAACAACTAATAATAATGTAAAACAACTTTGAATGATAGAACCAATTTTTGGTTACTTAAATATACCCTCTTTCCTAATGAAAGGCAATGACTATCAATGGCAACTTAAACCATCGTGCCAAAGGCTGATGGGGAGTTTTATTGTAGATGAACCTGACTGACAAATGCTGCACCCACTGATCAGTCTTAACCAGACCAAAAAAAAAAAAAAAACAAAACAAAAAAAAGAGGAAAACCAGGTATCATTAACTTCCCAGTAGAGTGCAATAGGAAGATTCGTATCCCACGTAGGAAGTATTCTTGCTAAACAATCAAACTTGAATCTGATTAAGCTTCTAGAGCTAATAGCCAGTATCCAAGAATGTAATTAGCAAAATGGAATCAGTAAGAAATAAAAATAAATGGCAAGAAAAAGGAAAAAAGAGGGTTCAGCTACCTTAGAAGGCACATTAACTAAACACAATGTGTGGCCCATAACATTTAGATCCAGTTTTGACCAAAACAATCATTGATGAAACCACTTATGAGACAATCAAGAAAATCTGAGGGCCAGCTATCTGATCATCTTAAGAAAGTATTACTCATCTTGTAGGTGTGATAAGGGTGTTGTGATTTTTTGAAAAAGAATCCTTATTTTCCAGAGATACATATGCAAGAAAATTACAGGGTATCTAGAACTTGCTTCACATGAATGATGAGGGAAGGGACGAGTGAGGGAGTGCAGATGAAATGGGATCAGACATGCTAACAGCAAAGTAAACTGTTTAATGGGTACATAGAAGTTCACTTTATCTCTACTTTTATATGTTTGAAACATTCTATAATAAAAGTTTTTTAAAAGGGACAATTTAGGCAATATATCAATAAAATGCAGTATACGGCCCCAATGTAAAGCAGGGGAAGGAGCTAACTGTGAAGAAAAAAAAATCTTGAGACTATTTAGAAATTCAGAAAATGTGAATACTGACAGGATATGTGTCATTATTAAGGAGTAATAACTAATTTAATTTTGGCTATATTTTTCTAAAAGAAACTATCTTTAAGAGATATAAAATATTTACAAAGAAAACAATATAGTATCTTAGATTTACCTTAAAATAAACCAGGGCAGGCAACAAGATCAGCATTATGTTGGTAAAACTGAAAGTTGGATGTTGAGTAGGGAGGAGGCTCAATACACTGTTCTACTTTTATATATTTAAAAACATCCTTAGTAAAAGATGTAACATAAGTATGTCCTCTTTCTCTTCTGAAAAATCTATTTCATATTTTGCCTATTTTATGTATCTTATAAGCAGGATGAAGACCTTAATCTCATTCTCACTTATAACTGACATATCTCTCCTAAACATATATAGCACAAGTTTTTTGGATTTTATAAATGTAACTGTAAAGATCTACCAGTTTTTTTTAAGGATTCACTGTACTTTGTCAATACTATATGTACCTACTATTGGAGCTTTTAAAACATTTATCTTCCTTACATTACAATTTGGGTCTGGTATTGTGGTAAAATCCAGTAAACAGGAAAAAAATGAGAAAAATCATAACAAGTTAATATCCTGAAGTAGTTTTTTTACTTCAAAAAGGTTTTAGTCATCAGGAATATCTTCTCCTAGCACAGCTCTGGTTTCCCACAGCACAAACCTTGGTGCTACACAAACGAGTCTTACCCTTTGGAGGATCCCTAAGCCTACTGTCCGTCATGCTCGTGTTCTCTCTCTTCAAAGTTTGGACTACGTTTTTTTAGTGCCTGGATTTCTGTGTGAAGATATCTTGTTTTCTTCTTGTCCCAAGTCCCAACAGATTCATGCTTCCCTCGGACTCAGTAAACAAGGCTTATTACACAGTGACTAAAATAAAATGGAAAAAAAATTAAATGACTTTTTATTCATAAAAGGCAAAATGCCAGTTTCAGCATTATTTATTAAACATCTTCAGTCTGGAGTAGTATTTCCTTTTTGAAACCTTTTCAGTAAAGAAAACTGCTTTCCAGCTTTCACCACGATATTATTCTAAATCCTACATCACAGAAAGATAAAAAGATTGTTGGGGATTTAGCTCAGTGGTACAGCACTTGTCTAGCAAGTGCAAGGCACTGAGTTCGATATCTCCAGCACTGTACCCCCAAAAAAAGAAAAGAAAAAGAAAAAAAGTTCCAGATCATTAATCTTGCATAGATGTCACAATCACCAAATACATTCCAGTGTAGTTGAAAAAGTACAAAAAGTTAAAGCCAAGTGACTAGAATCTTAAAAGAGAATAGCTTTAAAATTAAAATTAAAAATACTTTTGAGAATAGCAATTTAAATCACTGCTGAGGCAATCACTGCAGACTTATTTTATGTCTTCAATTTCTGCCTCATGTTATTTTCTCAAGGGATGCCAATCAGAAGCTTTCATTTATTAATAATAACAATGCACAAGTGCTACCTACAAACTACAATGACTGCCTTGAGGGACTAGAAAGTACACATTTGGAATTACATCACTGACTTCTTAGTTGCTTTCCTACCACTCTTGTAAAACACAGAGACAGATAACCCTTTATGTGATACTCAAAGACAGAGTATTAACTCTATACAAAAGAATCAAAACCACAGGAAAAAAGCAATAAAACTTAATTGGATAATTTTATAGTGAAATCTTATCGTTTCAAACAAGTTGAGCTGGGTGAGCAGTCTCCAGCTACTCTGGAGGCTGAAGCAAGACTGTCAAGTTAAAGGCCAGCCTGGGCAATTTAACAAGACTATCAAAATAACATTTTTTAAAAAGTAAGGATAGCCAGGCCTGCCTGTAATTTCTGCAGGAGGAAGGAGGATCACAGCAAGTTCAAGGCTAGCCTGGGCTATACATGAGTTCAAGGTCAGCCTGAACTACATAGTGAGACTCTGTCTCAAAAAATCAAGAGGGAGGAGGGTGGGTACTGGAGATGTAGCTGAATGGTAGAGTCCTCGCCTAGCTTGTTCAAGGCCTTGGGTCCAATCCCCAGTAATAGAAAAAAATCAAATCAAATCAAATCAGTACTTTATTTAACCTTCATGTAAACCTTCATGTAAAAATGAGAGTAAGCAATGCTGTAAGGATTAAATACAAAAATAATGTAAAAGAACTTTGTAAAGTTTTATATTTTTTGATAGCTTGAGAGACTAACCAACTATCTAGCCTTCATGTTCTCACAGTACTTCCATACAATTTAAATGTATAAATTAGAATGTTAAATCTCAAATGCCATGTCCCATGTATCATAAGAACTCAATGCTTTATTTTAAAAGCACATGAAAAATGAATGTATGAATAAAAGATGATTTAGTACATATCCTAGAAAGGAATGGAGAAGTCAGGGATAGGCCCTTTTTCTATTGCTATGAACATGTAGGAACATGTCTCAGATTTGGAAGGTTCTTTGTTATCCTTTTTATCTTCATCAAGCTCCTGGGATTGGGCTTTACATTGCTATCACATATTACAAGGAGGGTTTCTCTCCTGTGCTAGTTCATGATAGAAAATAAAACCTTTTCAGTCCTTTACAGTTTTCTTTAAAAAAAACTTTGTCAGCCAAAAAAGAAAACAATTAGTAAAAAGTTTCTGTGTACCAGTGAAAAAATTTTAGAAAGACGCTGTTCACACTAACTATAATATAACTAATTAATACTCTTAAATGTACTGAGTAATAAATCTAAGAACAGATGTGCAGAAACTTAGGAGAAAGGTAAGCTTATAGTACATAAGTTATACCTTGATAAAACTTATTTTTAAGAACTTTAGATGAGAGAAAGTATAAAACTCTACTGAAGGCTGTAAAAAAAAAGACCTAAATAAAGAGAAAAATATATTGTGTATAGACAGAATCAAAACCACTAGTGCCACTTTTCTCCAAATGAATCTATAAATTCAATGTAATGTAAACTTAAATCTCAAAAGTTTTTTTTATAATCATTGTGGGTTTTTAATGGAACAGACAAACTAATCCTGAAAGTCGCAAAGAGCAAGCAGCAAAGCAGAGGATCAAGAATTAAGAAAAATCTGAAGAAGGGAACTAACTTTTCCATACACTAACACTTACTGTAAACTAATACACTGGTGTAAGGATAGACAAACAATTTACAGAACAGTCAATAAATACATATATACATATGTAAAGGAAATTGGCTCAATGACAAAAGATAAAGACTGGATTAATGAATAAATAGTTAAAGAAAAAGTGACTAGTCAAATAAGGGAAAAAATTGATTTCTACATCCCACCTCACACAAAAAAAATCAATTCCATATTAAAGACCTAAACATGAAATGAAACTTCCAGAAGAAAGTATCAAATATTTTTATAATCTCAAAGTTTTTTGCATAAGATATAAAATGTGCAAATCTTAAAGGAAAATTTGACAAATGTGATCACATTATGAAATTTTAATTTCTATACAAGGTATCAAAGTTAAAAGGTAAGTTATTGACTAGGAAAATAGCTGCATTATGTACAACCAATAAGGAATTGATATCCAGAATATATAAAAACTCCCACAAATCTGTAAAAGACATGTGGAAATGAAATGAAAATGGAGGCAAAAAAGATGAAGCAGATCAACAAAGAGAAAACCGAAAGCCTAATGAATATATACAAAGAACACTTAAGGAAGTGTAAAAAAATGGGTAAGATACCATTTCACAACAAGCAAATTAGTAAAAACTTAAGAGCCAGGCAATACTAAGTATTGGTGAAGATACTGAGATGAGAGCTTGTCAATCCTCCTGGCAGTGAGGGAAACTTCCTACAAACTGGGAGTAAGACAGCAAGTAAGTCAAGACACATGTGTATTGTATTTTACACACCAGAAACTCCACTTTTAGACATGTACTACAGAAACTCACATACCCAAGCTTGTCTACTGTAGTATTGTTTAAAATGAAGAAAAACCAGAAAACTTAATTATTCATTAATAGGGAAGTGGGTTAAAAAATTGTGGTATACTCTCACAGTGCAATACTATATGCAGCCATTTAAATGAATGATTTAAATTACTACCCAAAGAGTAAAAGTATAGCACTTACATAAAACTTAACATAAAATAATACTAAACAGTGATTCGAAAAGAACTGAACAAGGGCTAAAAATGACCAACTACGATTATATGCCACAGCATGGAGGAGTCTTAAACTATGAGTAAAATAAGCCATAAATACGAATATGTGCAAAATGACTCCGTATGTAGTAGGTTCAGCACAGCAAATGGTTGTGATCTACAGTGAGGACTATGGGCTGGAAAACCGCATGAGGAAATCTTTTTTAGTAATGAATGTCTTCCATTTACCATCAAACTTAAGAGTCTGCATATTTACTGTCTTTGCCAACTTCACTGCAAACAAAATGCTTTCAAAAATGTATTATTTGGTAACCACATTACAGTACAAAGAATCAGCAAAAGAACTGTATTTCTTAATTTCTACAAATGCTTAATATACACCTTTCCTATATCACAAGCACACATCAATCCTTTGGCTTCATTAAGACCCTTTGTAACATCATCACTATCCACAGTTGAAATGGTATTCTCTTCACTGTTACAAGGAAGAAATGGGACAAACATAGAATAGTTCTTAACACATCCACACAAAAAAGTCACATGATCAGCTATCTGGGAGAGGTGGATATCAGTTTTAGAGACAGGTCAATCTTCGGAACAGTGTCCAACTCATATCAGGAAATGTATTCATTAGGATCCTTAGAATGAAAGTGAAGCAGAGCCTTATCTTGAACAAAAATGGGGTTGTCAGAGACTTTTTGTAGCTATAAGAAAAAGCAATCCACAAACATTTCCAGAAAGGTAACTTTGATGGCATCTTTTGCAACACAGAACCAATAAAGACATATTTATGTCACTGACACAAAGCCACTTGCTTTTAGTGAATTCCTTAAAAGTTCAATTGTGAAAGGTTAAATTTTCGGTGTCCCATGAGTGGAGATAATAACAATTCACTTTTTTACCTAAAAAAAATCCTCATTCCCTGAAAGTCATCTCCACTTCTTTGTGATTGTGAAATCTGCAGCAAAACTTATCACTTTGCTTCATCTCCACTAGGGTTTGGCATAGTTTAAATCTGTAAGATTTATTCTCCATTTACTAAATAATAGGGTTAAGGGATGTCTTGCTTAGTTGATTTCCCGAAACTTCTCTCAAGAGGGATACAAATTTGCCTCAGTGCTACATCTGCAAATATGGCTACCCTGTACTGTCTTTTAAGATACAACTTATCTGCTTAACCTCATTTTACAATGGTAGACACTTTGGCAACTAAGAAGGTGTCACTGTCTGGTGCACCAAATGAATTTGGATTGCAATCACACAACCAAGTTTAGAAAACTTCCACATAAAAAATAAGTACTGTAAGTGTAAATAAAAATTGATGTATAATACCTGTTTACATATAAATTTGAAACTAGTAGTTTTTAAAGTAGTCAATTGACATTTGTACATCATTTACATATTTTAAATACATAATTTTAAAACAAACAGATACATGAAAAGTATACACAATGACTTCAATTTACTGCTTGTTTCTGCAAACAAAGGGTTTTCAACTATATGTAAAGTTTATTTAAAAATACCATTAATGGGGGTTGGGAATTTATCTCAGCAGTAGAGCACTTGCCTAGTAAGCACAAGGTCCTGAGTTCAATTCCCAGCACCGCTCCCCCCAAAACCCATTAACGTATTTTAGATTGAGTAAACAGGTGTTCTGTTATTCTCTCTGCACTTCCTGTTTGATGTAATTAGTGGTTTTCAAAATAAGTAACAAAATATACTCACTTCTATAGGAAAACAAGCAAAAAGAAGGGCCTACAATAACTCTTTCAGAATACAATGCACTTATATTACAATGGTATAGTTCAACCACAGCATCCTACATATTTTGTCACAACAGGACAAGGAAAAACTGCCCGTGATAAAAATCAGAGCTGGCAGAGCAGCAGGACCTTACCCATTCTCCATCCTGCAAACTCCTGTGTTGCCAAGGGATCAGGGAAAAGAAGGGGGAAGAGGCTGAAAGGGGTGAAGTGACAAAACCAGGTTTCAGGAGGCACTAATACTTAAAATTAAAAAAAAAGAAAGACAAAGAAATTAAGAAGTTTAGCAGCTAAGAGGAGGAAAAAGGAATCAGTCATTCCAGGATGGTAGTTTAGCTACAATGCTGAACACTAAGTTTATATAATTAAATTTTTTTTATTTTAGTGAACTATGTCATTATAGACTCTCTAGACAAAACAATAGGTATCTTGGCCCTCAAGCAATTTACAATCCTGCTGTGGAGGCAAGTAACATATAAAACATGAACAAGACCTATAAAACTTAGTATTTATTGAAGGTCTTTTTTGTGCAAGGCACAAGTACTTCATGTACTACCCCATTTAAACTTCACAACAATCATGAAATATGAGCTGTTAATATTTCTACTATTTTCCAGATGAAGAAACAGATACATAGTTTAAGAACATTACCCAAGAACACACAACTATGAAAGGCAGTCAGGATTTGAACTTAAGTAGTCTGGCTGTGGGACCCAAGACACTTAAAAAAACACATAGTCAGCATATTACAAAGCACTTTGACACTGAAGCATGTGAACTAAATTTGAAAGATGACAAAGCCTTCAACTTTTCTCAACCTGCTTATTTCAGGGTTGTGGAAAGTCTCAGGTAAAGAAACATAAAGCAATTGCATCTGTCATAATTAAGATTATAAACTGGCCTAAAACTGTGACAAGGATCTGTCTTGGGTCATCCATCCCTCCGGGCTTTTTCACCTTTTTACCAAACAACATGTGTCTCACAATTACAGGCTCCACTTTAGTCCCAAAATCAATCTTATCCTTTATAAGAGATTTAAGTTTTTAATAATTCAGCATCAAGTTCTAGCTGATTTTAATCCCTCTTCTAAAACTAAGACTTCATCTTATTCTCTCGTTCTAATTTCTGCCTTGTTCCCTTAACTTTTCCTAGTCCTTGTTATGTGACATGTGATTGGTATATGCCATCACATTTAAAACTCACAATAGCAGGAGGTAGACAATACACTATGTATTTCACAGATGAAGAAAGTAGATACAAAGTGTTTCAAAATACTGTACCTAGGTCATTTAGTAGCATCAGAATTAAAATAACAAAGCCAGCTGGCTGAAAGGTGATTATCTTTCCTCCAGACAAAAAGGTGTTTTCAACCTGGGCAAGTTGGCACACACCTGTAACCCAACACTTAGGAGACTCGGACAGGAGGATTGCGGCAGGTTCAAGGCCAGCCCAGGCTACATAGTGAATTCAAAGCCAATCTAAACTACTTAGTGAGACCCTGTCTCCAAAAAAAAAGGGCAGTTTCAAGTCATGACCAAGGGTTGCCAGGGAAAAACTAGAAACATAGAAGGGGTACCACTCATCTCACCCTTAGACAGCCATGACGTATATGCTACCACATACTCTTTTGATGCCATAGACTTTTTTTTTGCTTGACTGCTTGCATGGGCTTCCTTCTCCTGTAACTTAAAGAGATGAATCTCATCTCAGCCATGGAGTCGCCCCTTTGGCAAATACGTTTTCTTCCCTGTCTGCCCCAGCATGTTTTCACTCCCAAGTCTGCCATAAAGTAACAGGAAATAGTTATAATGGTCATCTTAGAAATACTGTCATTGCTGGGGATTTTGCTCAGTGGTTACAGTGCTTGCCTACCAAGTGCAAGGCCCTAAATTCAACCTCAACACCAAAAAAAAAAAAAAAAAAGAAAGAAAGAAAGAAAGAAATACTAACATTATGGGTAATTCTATCTATTCTTCTACACTATCAAGTCGAGACTAATGTGGGTGGCACAATTTAAAATATGAGATTCCTCAATGTTAGAATTTTAGCAGCCTATTTATAGTTTAATAAATTACTCTTATCAACCTCCGCATGGACTATTATCAACTACTACATGGACTATTCTAGATAGGCTATGTAGTAGATAAGAATAATTTATTAAACTATAAATAGGCTGCTAATATTCTACAATATTTTAAGCTATGTGAAGCCATATTACAAAGACCTAAACTGAAAATTACAAAGCCTTTTTTCTTTGCTCTATTTTGAGCTCTACAACAACATTGATTTCTGAGAGCCATACAACCACATAGCATGTATGACAATATATTCATGTTGGAAAGCAAAGTACCCTTCTCTGTCGTAATTTTATCCCTTTTAATGGCTCATACACTCAGCGTGTAACATCACCAAACAGAACCGTTTGTGATGAGGGCTGGGATAGTCCTAATTAAAAAAATATGGCTTAAGCTACAGCCCAAAATATCAATAGGGACCTTCATATAAAGAAAACCTTTTTATATGTCACTGGCAAGGCAAAGTGTAATAAACACAGGCTGAATATAATTTACTTGAAACGCCTGTAACCAGAAATGTTTCAGATTTCAGAGGTTTTCAGATTTCCAAAGACGAGTATAGATTTCACTGGCTGAGCAGCCCTAATCCAAAAATCCGAAATTTGAAATGCTCCAAAATCCAAAGTTGATGGACTTTGGACCATTTCAGATTATCAGATTTGAGATGGTCAAGCTGCATCGCTACCTTACAGTATTTTAAGTACTCGCTCAGCTCCCATCCTTTTAAGCCAGTTAAATAAATATTATAGATGTGCTGTTGTAGTGTTTCTCAAAGTGCAGTCCACATGGCACCTGCACAAAAATCTCCTGAGGTGCTATCCCTACACTATAATATGCAGACTCCTGTACTTTACAAGCAATCTAAGCAATCAAACTTTCTAGATTAAGACACTTGCATTTTAAAAAAGGTACTACCAGGCACTGCCTAGGTATTGATTTGAGATACCAATGATACAAATCTTTTTACTTTGGCCTTATTATTTAATGTAACTGGTTAAAACAAAATTAAAGACTTTTTCTATATTTTGCTAATATTTAAAATTTCCCATTTGTAGAATGTTTCTTAGTATGTGTCTTTGGAGCATAAGCATTCTTTAATAACTGAAAAAATTTAAGCAGCAGTAACAGCAATCCTAGTATCTTCAAAAGCACTATATCTCCAAATAAACTTTCCCTTTTACTTAAGAGCTTCAGAAAAATGAGTTCTTAATTACAGGTTACTGGTAAACTAGTCTTCACTCAATTTAGCAGTCCATAGTTTATTCAACAGTGTAACAGAGAGAACGGCCATCAAGACAGACATAAGGAAGATACAGGGGTGAGTTTCTGGGGTACAGTCGTTGTACAGAATAACAACTTTAGGTTTTACAACATGTGGCAAGTATGATTTGTTGCATTATCAACAGCTATTCATCCTCCATTGCTTCCTTCTGATTTTAACAGCTCAAATAATGGGCCCTACCTAGGGACTCCAACTCCATTCCCCTTTGCCATGCTTTCCCATGCTCATGCATCATTACCTTCTAATGAGATGTGAAATCTTCTAGGAACTTTCAGGAAAATTTGTACTCCCAAATAAAAGTCAGAATCAAAAGAAGAAAGTCTTCTGTTCCCTACTTCCAGCCTTTGCTTGGTGCTGAAATGTCTAGTGCAACAAAC